>JAVXUP010003912.1:0-48798 GCA_033070095.1 Escallonia herrerae | reverse complement strand
GATGTTCACCCGTTTGTCCGTAAAGGGTGCTGCTACAATGGTCGGATATAAACATCTCCTCGAGGTAGCTCAGCAGCAAGAGCCCATCGTCGACCAATTGGAAGCAGCTTCAGTCAGCAATGCGGTTGACACCGAGCCTACGACGGGATCAGAAGATGACGAGCCGGGGGAGGGAGCCGACAATGATATCCGGCCTTCGGATCCAATTATATCGCAAACGAAAGGCCGCAAGAGATCTACGCGGATGAAAAGCTCTATTGAGACGGCAAGTCAACCAAAAAAGCTAAGAAGGTGTGCATTGTGCAACAAAATGACAGACCACGACAAGCGGAACCATTACAAGGCACTGGGGATAAGTCCAGTGCCTTTGCAAGACGGGGAAGAAGATGATGCCGAGGATGAGGACGAACAAGCTGCAGTGGAACTTTAGTGTACTGAATATTTTGTAATAATCTTTTATGAGCCATCAAAAGTGTCGGACATTTTGTAATAATATTTTAGTAATGACTCGTTTGTAATAACCTTTACAATCATTTTTTTATACGTGATTTCTTACACTGTCCGCTACACTGCGCAGCACAACATTAGAAACCTAAGGTATTAAAGAATACCCCCCTACAACACTTAGTTTTTTTTTGTTTTGGTTCACTTCTCTGCGTCCGCTATACTATGTAGCGGACGGCCCCGCAGAATACCCCCCTACAACACTTAGTTTTTTTTTGGTTTTGGTTCACTTCTCTGCGTCCGCTATACTATGTAGCGGACGGCCCCGCAGAATACCCCCCTACAACACTTAGTTTTTTTTTGGTTTTGGTTCACTTCTCTGCGTCCGCTATACTATGTAGCGGACGGCCCCGCAGAATACCCCCCTACAACACTTAGTTTTTTTTGGTTTTGGTTCACTTCTCTGCGTCCGCTATACTATGTAGCGGACGGCCCCGCAGAATACCCCCCCTACAACACTTAGTTTTTTTTTGGTTTTGGTTCACTTCTCTGCGTCCGCTATACTATGTAGCGGACGGCCCCGCAGAATACCCCCCCTACAACACTTAGTTTTTTTTGGTTTTGGTTCACTTCTCTGCGTCCGCTATACTATGTAGCGGACGGCCCCGCAGAATACCCCCCTTACAACACTTAGTTTTTTTTTTGTTTTGGTTCACTTCTCTGCGTCCGCTATACTATGTAGCGGACGGCCCCGCAGATACACATATTATCGATCACTTTGTTATTTTTTGAACACTTGCCCTGCAGATAGACAGATATCCAACACTTGGTTTCCCACCGTTAAATCATATTGGTCAATAAAATCAATCGCATTCAATAAATTTTTTGGGTTAAAAAAGTGTTGTAACGTTACAATGTGAATTGGGGAACATCATCTCTCGCAGGAATGATGTTCCTTACACGGATTTACAATAAACCTAATAGCTCTAGGCCGGCCATTCATAATTTGCCAAGCAATCCTATACCTAAAGTCTTGTATGCATTCTTCGCTCCAGACAGTCTTCTTGAGGCTCTCAGACCGGCAAATGTAATCCATGTACATGCAGAGGAAGACGCCGCAGTCCGAGGAATTATGTTGCTTGGGCCTACTCCTCTTCAATCGGAAAATGAGGACCGGCCTGCGCGATACCTTCTCCCGACGCCTACCATTGACCAGGGCAGCAAAAAGATTCTGCGAGAACCATAATAAGCATTAAACATAGCTAGCAAAATAAGATTAATCAGTTTTATAATATGCAAGTTACAACAAGAAGGAAACAGGATCTTACCATGGCATCCAACTGGCCTATGCCTCGGTACATATCAATCACAGGCATCACGTCGGTATCGTCGTAGAGACTGTCGACGACTGAAACCGTGCTCTGTAATGGTTCGTAGCAAACCAAGTACCAGTGGGCATTCCCTAAAAAGGGGATTAGAAACACGTCGGCAACACTTGCGCTCACTGGACTATCCCTAGCAAGATATGCTTGTAGGTTAGGGGACGGTTTCCACTGGGCCATGCCTCTCCCCTTCCTTGCATTGCCCCAGTCGTGCCACTCTTGTACTAGGAGCTGATGGAAAAAAGCATCCAAGATAAACACGCGCAGACCGATGTCTGGATGCTCCCGACACCTTCGCCTCAGAATTTGCACGTAGTGCGAGATGACACCGCTGTCTAACCAAGATCCCGGCGCCAGCGAGGCGATCTCTGTCCAAGAGGCATTGTAATCCAAGCCCTCGGGGTGATCCACGTCATACGACGCTCCGTCTTGGGGGGCCCCGCTAAAATAACGGGCTCGGATTATATCGCATTTATGCGGCTTTAGGGGCCTGGCTGGATGCCCTTTCGGATATTGCCCTCGGGGGTCGATCGGGGGATATTGGCCTCCAATTCCTTCTTCGGCCGGCTGATATTCCCCTTCGGGGCCGCCAACTGGTCCCGCCCACGGGACAATGGGCAGTGCCTCGGAGAAACCGTAGTTTCCGAAAGGAAAGTCTTGCGTGACTTGAGAGAGGGGTTCCGGGAACAAATTGAAGGAGGGGCCGCTGTAATCGCCCCACGACGCTTGAGCCTGTCCCATCCCCGCTTCAGAGGTACCACCAACTCCCTGACTCACCCCTGAAGCCTGTCCAGAGGGATCACCGTATCCCTGGCTGACGCCCGTATAACCCATTCCCGGGCTTACTCCCGAAGACTGGCCCGATGCTTGGCGCAAAAAATTCCCGCAGCCTAAAGCCAATGTCGCAGCCTGTTGGCAAAGATCCTCGCCCATTGCGCTCACCAGATCCCTCCGCTCACTCAACTTCTGGAAGAATGCAAGCGAGGCATTAACCTACATCCAAAGAGATAAAAAATTAAGTAACTTCAATCAGACATTTATATTCAACTAATTTGGTTCAAGTCAGACTTGTTGGGCAACTTACGAGATTGTATGCCATACGCTCATCGATCTGACCCCTAGGCGCATACCTCTCCCCACGTTCAAAGTTTACAGGGGCTACTCTCCTCCGCGTGATGCGGTAGTACCACTCATCGTACTGATCGATGCTGATAACGGGGTCTGGCTCCGAGACGATGGCCGCCAGTGTGTCCTGCCAAGAAGTCCAAAGCTCTATTTCGGCCGCGCACAATTCGTACGCATTGGCGGTGCCAAACACTCCGACATCCGGTGGGTTCCTGTTAACCCTCATATCCGGGGCATCGACTGGCAAACCCTGCTCCAACTCAAAATGGCGCATTGCTCGGTCGGGCAGCTGCCACTCTGCGACCTCGAAATGGATCAGGGGTGTGCGCTGCAACCCGGAGAGCGTGAAGACGAACGACTCTCCCACCCGTCGCGCCAAACGTATGTACGGTGCCCAACGCATTTGGCCCGGAGATAGACGGTCGAACTCCCCTCGATAGTACGTAATGTTGTGATGGGGATCGACTCTCCTCTTGTAGTGGCTAGCCCTCCGGCTGTACTCCCAAGCACACAACCGAGGCCAGACTTTGTCGGTTCCATCCCTACGCGTTGGTGCACCGGGAGCAAGGTGTTCGTAAGACCACACCTGAGAACATCAAAAAATTATATTTATATCGTCGATTCAACAAAAATAAAACACAATAACGAAGACATGATTTATATGATATACCTGCAATAGCGAGAGACATGCACATATGGCTTTGGAGTTGGGCCTCGTTGCCTTGTGCAATGCTCGGTACAGATACGAAAGAACCGCTGCACCCCAGGCATAATCCCCAACCTCCGACAGGTTACCCAACAACGGTAAATATTTCACGCTGACCGTGTTCTTCGACGTCGTTGGGAATAAAATTGCTCCCATCACCCACAAGAGGAAGGCCTTTGTGTACACCACAAGCTCACGGCCCGTATAGTTTTCCGGCAAAACCCCGTAGGTATCTACCAACCACTTCAACTTTATACCACCAGTGCTAAATTGATCCTGGGGTATCGAAGTGAAGAAGTCTCGCGCTGTTCTCTTATTCGTTGCGTCTGACGGAGGAGCAATTACCGGCCGCCCCGTCACCGGCAACCCCAAGATGAACCCTACATCTTCTAGGGTAATCGTCATCTCTCCGATCGGGAAGTGAAACGTATTCGTTTCACTTCTCCACCTCTCAACAAGGGCACCTATCAAGGCCCGGTCAAGCTGTTGAAAGATCTGCCCATGCGTGAAAATCCCAAACCCAATTCCACGCAGTATTCTTTTCTGGGACTTGTTCAAGGTCCATCTCGTGAACTCGCGAGATACTTCTACGGTGGTGAGAAGTTCTCTTTCCTACGAATTATTAATAAATACAATTTGAGCAAAATGAACGGTAAAACAACGTTCGTAATAATAAGAAAGTTGATAAATAATGTATCTTACTCCACCATCCCATATGAGCGTACTGATATGGTTGGCTTGGTCGTATAACACGGATGGATCTTCTGGTCCAGGGATAAATTCCATTTTTTGCAACTGAAACTATGGAATCGGATTTTACAAACGCTAGCACATGAACAAATACATACATATATAAATCCTCATCACCGCTAGCACATGCTCAATGCATAATCAAAACCACGCATAAAACGCAATATTGATCACAACTATAGATTAGAAACATGTAAAGGATTGATTTTGTGAACTTACGTGATCTATTAGGGGGTATTAAAGCTGCTCTTATGAAGAAATTGCGCAGATCTGCTTGCCAACGCCGCTGGGAATATTTGTGAGTAGGAAGAACGGAGAAGAAGAGTGTAGAAGTTATAGGGGGACTCTTTTGGGTTTGAATATATATATTTGCTGTCCGGGACAATATATATTTGCCGTCCGCTATATAGTATCGCGGGTCTGTTCCTTGTCCGCTATATAGTATCGCGGACGCTAGACTTTTGGTTGTTTTGGTAGTTTTCTCTACGTCCGCTATACTATGTAGCGGACGGACGCAGAATTTTTTTGGTTGTCTTCTCTACGTCCGCTATAGTATGTAGCGGACGGCCCCGCAGAATTTTTTGGTTGTGTTCTCTACGTCCGCTATACTATGTAGCGGATACCACTACTTAGTTTTTTCTTCTACACTTTGTTCCACCTCTCCAACACTTAGTTTTTTCTACACTTAGTTCCACCTCTCCAACACTTAGTTTTTTCTACACTTAGTCCAAACTGTCCGCTATATAGTATCGCGGATATAGTTTTCTTCTACACTTTGTTCCACCTCTCCAACACTTAGTTTTTTCTACACTTAGTTTTTTCTTCTACACTTACTTCCACCTCTCCAACACTTAGTTTTTTCTACACTTAGTCCAAACTGTCCGCTATATAGTATCGCGGATATACTTACCGCAGAAAATGGTTGGCACGGACCAGACATTTAGTTCCCGACCTTCCCGAACCCGGCCTAAGCGGAGGGCCTTATATCCGCTATATATATAGAGCTATACAATGTGGCGTAATGTAATAAATTGGAATAAATTGGCGCCCGTAATGCAGTTTTAATAAATTGAAATAAATTGGCCCGAAGACTTGTTTTAGCGACATAGTACGTTAATGCTATTTTAATAAACTGACGCCCGAAGACTTGTTTTAGCGACGGAATCAACAATCTCAATTTTTCCAAAAAATAATGTACGATTCATAATCAACGATCTCAATATATCAAGGCAACAAAAAAAGGCACAATTAACCAAGAAAAAATTTGAAAACATAATAAACAAGAACATAAATATTTTTATTATAATAAACTATGGTTCACAAATGGGGTACGAAAGCTTTTCACAAGCGCTCCGTTCAAAGATTACAACTTGAAAATCCCACCACCCAAGGTGTTCGAACACTACAAAGTCCCCGAGTTCGAGGCCATGCTGGCGCACGAAGACGTTCCAACCCTCTGCGAATTCCTTTTTTTGGGATCGGCCGGGCTTCAGCTTGATTTCAACCTGCCATGCCCCCTTGCGGCTATATAATCTTGCACTATCATGAATTGTTGTAAATTGATTGGTAAATGCTTCCGGTATGTCCTACCAAACACAAAATACAAAAAATAGGTTAGTTTTGGTTAAGAAAAACAAAAGATCAAACTTTTAACACACGAAAATACAGAGAAAGAGAAAGAGGGATAGCCTACAAGTTCATGCTCAAATCCCGGCATCATGACTTTGAAAAAGTGTTTGCCTACCAGGTGCAAGTTGCCAATATAATCGTAGGCGTAGGTGGTCTCCGATCCAGAAGCCATCGAGATCGTCGTTGAGGGGAGGACGGTGGTGTCGGCGGAGATGTGGGTGACCGGAGATGTGAGTCGCCGTAGATGGGGTAGCGGCTTTAGGTTAGATGTTCGAGAGAGGGGACGCCGTCCGCTACAATAATATATATACCCCGATCTGATTAAATATTTATAGCAGGAGAGAGTTGACGAAGGGACGCCGTCCGCTACAGATACCAAGGGGACACTGTTGACGCCATACAGATACCAAGGGGACAGTTCTCGGGGCTCACGCCCGAGACTTTATAGGCGACCGAGAGGACAGGCCCTGACATGTGTCAGCCTAGAGATCGTCCGCCATACAGTATGGCGGACGCCTTTTTCCTGACACATGTCAGGAACAGAAAGGCGTCCGCGAGACAGTCTCGCGGACATGGGAGGAGGGCAAAAAGGTAAAACTCCCGTCCGCGAGACAGTATGGCGGACGGGGATCAGTTTTGGAAAAAGGCGCGATCTGGACCGTCCATCTTTCAGGATGGACGGTCAGATCGCGCTAGCAACTTAACTCCATTTGCTAGCGCTATCAATGGATCAGCTCCCATATATATATATATATATATATATATATATATATATATATATATATATATATATATATATATATATATATATATATATATATATATATATATATATATATATATATATATATAGGGGGCCGATCCACATCTACCGGTGGAGAAATAACAATTTCTCCACCGAACCGCAGGTAAGACCAGCGGTTGGCCACGTGGGCAAAAAAGGACGAAAAGGGACAAAAAGGACGAAAATACTATGATAAATTCATGAAAATATCACGAGAAAATGAAAAACTCGTGAGAAAATGGTGGCAATAATGCCCAACCGCAACTCCTACATGCGGTTGGCATTATTGCCTTCCGTGACCCCACCCCCCACCCGTCACCCCCCTTGCCCCCCACCCCCTTGCCCCCCACCCCGTGGCCCCCACCCTATGTCCTTTTCCCCCACCCGTGAACCCCCCTTCCCCCACCCGTGAACCCCCTCTTCCCCCACGTGTCATTACCACCCTACCCCCCACCCCCACGTGTCATTCCCCCCTCCCCCTCCCTGCTGTTCACTCACGGTTCTTCTCTTCCTCTCTCACTTTTCTCTCTATAAAATCCCTCCTCCCCGAATCATTTCTTCCACCCTCCTCATTCTCCCTATCTCACCTACATACAAACAAAAAAAATTTACGCTAGAAGATCGGTGGATAACCGCTAGAAGATCGGTGGATTTTTCTTGAAATATATCAAGTTAAAACAAGTAAGTATTTTTCAATTTGTTCTTACCAATTGATTGTTTAAATTGTGTTACGCTTAAATTGTTCTTACAATAGTCTAAAATTCGTGTTTAGGGCGTCAAAATTACGTTTTGACAAATCGGGGTATTACATTCGAAAAATTCCAAAATAGCGATTTTTTAGGGCGTCAGAAATAGAATTTTTCACGAATTTATAAAAAATAGCTAGAGCTAGATTTTGCCAAAGTACGAAACAGAGACCCTAGTTATTTTCAAAAGATCTGTATCAGGTAAAAATTTCAGATTTTTCCAAAGACTGGAAAGGGGTTAACTGATACACGCAACCTTGTAACTTTGCAGTGTAATTTAAAATATCAAGCCAGCGCGATTTCGCGCGAAACTTTTATGAGAACCCTAGGGTGTTGGGAAGTTCCATTCCCCAGGAATTCGGGCCATTCCGAAGCCGTTAGCTAATTTTTTGGCCGAACGGGCTTTTAAGCGCTCGATCCGGACACCGGTTCGGGATTTTTAGGCGAAAAATCCGTAAAATACTTTTTAGATCAAGAATGAACTCAGGAAGCTTAAAATAGCATTTTAAAGCACTTTTGATATTTTCTGAAGCCAGGGGGTATTTTGGTAATTTGCCACCCCGAGAGGGGTATTTTGGTAATTTTCCCGAAAAAATTTTCCAACGGACTTTTAAGTCCAGAAATGTAAGTAAAACGCCTGAAATGTTGTTTTGCAGCTGATTGCGGGGCGTAATTGTCGCTAAAGGTGAAAACTTAATTAGACAGTTTTTTCACGAATTTATAAAAAATAGCTAGAGCTAGATTTTGCCAAAATACAAAACAGAGACCCTAGTTATTTTCAAAAGATCTGTATCAGGTAAAAATTTCAGATTTTTCAAAGACTAGAAAGGGGTTAACTGATACGCGCAACCTTGTAACTTTGCAGTGTAATTTAAAATATCAAGACAGCGCGATTTCGTGCGAAACTTTTATGAGAACCCTAGGGTGTTGGGAAGTTCCATTCCCCAGGAATTCGGGCCATTCCGAAGCCGTTAGCTAATTTTTTGGCCGAACGGGCTTTTAAGCGCTCGATCCGGACACCGGTTCGGGATTTTTAGGCGAAAAATCCGTAAAATACTTTTTAGATCAAGAATGAACTCAGGAAGCTTAAAATAGCGTTTTAAAGCAATTTTGATATTTTCTGAAGCCAGGGGGCATTTTGGTAATTTGCCCCCCCGCGAGGGGTGTTTTGGTAATTTTCCCGAAAAAAAGTTTTTCAGTCCAGAAATGTAAGTAAAACACCTGAAAGGTTGTTTTGAAGCTGGTTTGATGGGCGTTAGGGTGACAATGAACCCCCGGGGGCTATTTTGCTAATTTTACATTACACAAATTTGTGCTTAAAATAACTTTTAGTTCAGGAAAGGGTGTGAGACACCTGAAAAGTTATTTTAAAGAGTGAATTCAGGAAGCTTGTTGTCAGGGGGCATTTTGGTAATTCGCATCCCCGATAGGGGTATTTTCGTAAATTTGCAGCGTTAAGTTTTTCAAAGGATTTCTTAGTCCAGAAATGTAAGCAAAGCACCTGAAAGGTTGTTTTGAAGCTGATTTGGGGCGTTAGGGTGATAATGAACCCCCGGAGGCATTTCGGTAATTTGCCGCTCATCGGGGGCTATTTTGCTAATTTTACATTATACCAAATTTCTCGAAAGACGGTGGTTTAAATAAATTTTATTCTTCTTTTATTTAAATCTATGACTTGTTGAGAATGATATAATTTTTATTTTTTAGATTCCAGTATAAATATGGATGCAACTGGAGGAAATAATTTTTGTGAAGGTTCTGATCCACCTTACGTTGGTCAAGTTTTTCAAGCACTGGACGAAGTTGAAGCATACTATAGAGCATATTCGAAAACGATAGGTTTCGGTATTAGAACTAAGACGACTAGAAAACGGGCGAATACAGATCAAATTTGTGCAAGACTATTTGAGTGTCATAGAGGAGCACCGCATGTAACTCCGGTCGTTCGGATCAGTGACGAAGGGACAACAAGACAAAGAAAACGGGACACATTTCCGGGTACCGGCTGCAAGGCCCATGTGTATGCAGTACACCGAAAAAATGAAAACCATTGGGTTGTCACAGGAGTGGAGTTGAGCCATAATCATCAGTTGATGACCCCCAGTAAGATTGGTCAAATTCATCAACACCGAGAAATAAGCGCGGCACACAGACAACTAATTTTTACAATGGCCGAGGCTAAAATTCCACCTTCTAAGATGATGGGGGTTTTCTCAAGCCAGGCTGGGGGGATTGACAAGTTGAGTTTCAACGAAGTAGACCTTCGAAATGAACTTCGTGCTCAGAGGAGAGAGTCTTTCGGTAAGAGTGATTCTCAAACTACACTTGATCTCTTCAGGTCCCTTCAGAGTGAGAATTCTGGATTTTTTTACAGTCTCCAACTGGATGATGAGAACCGCATTAGTACTATATTTTGGGCGGACCCCCGTTCTAGAGCTGCTTACCAAAATTTTGGGGATGTTGTGACGTTTGACACCACATACCGCACCAATAAGTACTCTATGCCTTTTGCTCCGTTCACCGGGGTGAACCACCACTATCAGTCAATCTCGTTTGGCTTTGCCCTGCTTAGGGATGAGACGGAGGAGTCATTTACGTGGTTATTTGAAACGTGGCTTCAAGCAATGTATCATATTCCTCCAAAGACCATCATCACCGACCAAGATCTGGCAATGAAAAATGCAATCGCTAAGGTCCTTCCAGATACTCACCATGGCCTGTGCACATGGCACATAAGCAACAAATATCCCGAACGGCTTCACCATGTATATGCAAACCATCCGTCATTCAAGACTGACTTTAATACATGTGTGAAGAAATCGTTGACGGTAGACGTGTTCGAGGAGAGGTGGGCCACGTTAATGGATACTTACTATTTGCACAATCACGAATGGTTACAATCGTTGTATGAGATCAAGACACAGTGGGTCGGTGCCTACACCAAGAATTTTTTTGCAGCCGGAATGACTACGACCTCGAGAAGCGAAGCTATGAATTCATTCTTTGATGGGTACGTAGGCCAGTCTTCAAGTATAGCGGAGTTCGTACTAGAGATGCAGAAAGCCGTTGACAGGCAATTGTACCGTGAGAGAGAAGCCGACGCGGCTACAGTTTGCAAAGAAAGAGCTATACTACTTTATTCACCTTTAGAGGCTCATGCGGCTCAAGTCTATACCATTTCGATAGCTTCCGAAAAAAGTTGTAATTTTTTTTGTCACTTTTTTTCGCTCATTGCACTTCAGGCACGCTAGTCAGCCCATTTGTAAGACTTTCGGCAAAAAACGAGACACATTAATTTTTGAGTTTTCCTAGGAAGGGCCTATTCGGGCACACTTTAGGCCCCATTTGATAGCTTCCGAAAAAAGTTGTAATTTTTTTTGTCACTTTTTTTGCGCTCATTGCACTTCAGGCACGCTAGTCAGCCCATTTGTAAGACTTTCGGTGAAAAACGAGACACATTAATTTTTGAGTTTTCCTAGGAAGGGCCTATTCGGGCACACTTTAGGCCCCATTTGATAGCTTCCGAAAAAAGTTGTAATTTTTTTTGTCACTTTTTTTCCGCTCATTGCACTTCAGGCACGCTAGTTAGCCCATTTGTAAGACTTTCGGCGAAAAACGAGACACATTAATTTTTGAGTTTTCCTAGGAAGGGCCTATTCGGGCACACTTTAGGCCCCATTTGATAGCTTCCGAAAAAAGTTGTAATTTTTTTTGTCACTTTTTTTCCGCTCATTGCACTTCAGGCACGCTAGTTAGCCCATTTGTAAGACTTTCGGCGAAAAACGAGACACATTAATTTTTGAGTTTTCCTAGGAAGGGCCTATTCGGGCACACTTTAGGCCCCATTTGATAGCTTCCGAAAAAAGTTGTAATTTTTTTTGTCACTTTTTTTTCGCTCATTGCACCTCATGCACGCTAGTTAGCCCATTTCTATGAATTTCGGCGAAAAGCGAGACGCGTAATTTTTTCGAATGCCGTCATATGAAAGGTATATTCGCGCACATTTTAGCGCCAAATTCATAGCATGCGAAAAATTATGTACATTTCTTTTTGGTACAGTTTTTTGTAACATCACAGCAGCTAGCCACGCACGTCAGGATAATGGTAATGAAGGCGTCTAGCTTCATTCTTTTTCAGCTCCCAGGCTATCCTATACCTAAACGTCAAGGCATCCTTCCTAGTCCACGAGGAGTGTTTGAGCACTTCCGAGCGAGCAATGTAGTCCATGTACTTGAGGACGTAAATCCCGCAATCGTGACCGTTATATTGCTTTGGTCGGTCCTTTATCATCACGACCGTCCAAGGGTCACCCTGTGGCCGTCCGCATGCTAGCGAGAGGACAGTAGTCTGCATCCAACAATAAAAACGAGAATCAAGCCTATGAGACAAGAACAATATACTATGAGCCAAGGTCAAAAAATAAATACTAACCACTAAAGTGATGTACTCGTTGTACATCTGTGCCAGCAGCTGTCCAGGCTCGTCCTCCCTTAGGCTATCGTATATGTGAACCGTTCTGAACGCTGGATGGAGAACTAATAGGAACCAGTGGTTTGCATGATGACAGGGTATCATGATAAGGTTCGCATCAGCAGCGGGACATTGATAGTCTGCGTTCATCATGCCTAACACGTTTCGACCTGGTTTCCACTTACTCCTGCCGCCCCCTCGCCTCCATTCTGTGAATTCTCTCACCGTTAATTCCACAAAATGAGTGGGATACATGTTAAGCTTCAAATATTCAGAACGGTTAAAACGTTGCTCTCTAATCCGGAGCAGTTCTATGTAAGCGTTCATGACAAAATTTGAAAGATCTGTCTCCGGCGCCAACGTTCTGATATCCTCATGACCTAGGAATGTCGCAAGGGGAAAGTCTGCTGAATTGACAGGCTCATGCCCGAAGTAGTGCCGGTCGATCCAAGCCATCTTGTCCGACCTCAATGGCTTCGTCGCTTGTCCTTTGTCCGACCGAAAGCTTGGGCGCGAGGCCTGGATTCCTACTTGGGGAACCTGACTCTGGCACTGAGAGTCGTATGCGTCAGGAGGCAAGCGACTATACGGCTCCCACACCTGACTCTGGGGCTGATAGTCGTACGCGTCAGGAGGAGGGCGACCAGACGGCTCCCACACCTGACTCTGGGGCTGATAGTTGTACGCGTCAGGAAGAGGGCGACCAGACGACTCCCACACCTGACTCTGGGGCTGATAGTCGTACGCTTCAGGACGAGGGCGACTAGACGGCTCCCCTTCGTAACCCCGGTACGCAAGACTAAAGTTTTGAACTTCAGTCTTGTACTTCTCAATGGACCTCTTGAGATTGTCAGGAGCCTGCGCGACAAACCAGTCAAACGACTCCAGCTGCTTGAACACCTCAATGCCCTGGTCAACCTAAAAAACATGCATAGAAAATATGGCTAATCATATTTGACAAATGGTCGATAAGGTGCGCAAATAAATTATCAAACAACACTAGCATGACTTACAATGGCCAATGCCCAGAACTGGTCATAGACCTCACGTGGCGCGTACGATGTCTTCTTCACCTGGGAAGGGCGATTCACCCTCGTGCGCGTCACCCTGAGAAACCACTGTAAGTATTCCTCAGTACTAATGCCGTCGTGCTTCAGCGATACAAGGCTATCATACGTTTCCTGCCAGGTATTCCACTGGTGCACCTCGTCACCCAACAAAATCAAGGCATCAGCCACCTCGAAGTTCGGCCCTCGACCACCCCTGTATGGCCGCATGTCTACAGCGGGTTTTGGTATCCCTTGTGGACAGCCAGCTTGCTTCATAGCTCGATCGGGCATCTGAAACTCACATTCTTCGAAGTGAATGAGCGGCACCCGAACCAAACCTGCCAGCACGTACGACACCGGAAGTTGCCAACACCACTCATCCAACAGATGCATCACCTTGCCATATGGCTGCCACGTCACCTGGGATGCATCTAGTATCTCTAGTTCCCCCCGATAGAACTTTAGATGGTGGTGAGGGTCTACCCGTCTCCTCCTCCGGTTGGTCGTAGGCCCCCAGGCCCACACCCTAGGCCACGTCTCATCGGAATCTACCAACGGTTGTGGACGACCCATGGGTAGCCTCTCGTAAGACCAAACCTGTGAATGCAAACATTATATGGAATTAGTAATTAATCCCGAATATATTGACTAAGGATCCTACCAAGAAAATAAATGCTCATACCTGTAATAGAGTCAGGCAGGCGGCAATGGACTTGGCACCGTTTCTCGTAGCCTTATGCAGTGCTCGATATAGGTGCGCAAGGACAGCTGAACCCCACGAATAGGAGTATACCTCCTCAAGATCCTCCAAGAACACCATATACTTCGGATGCACCGTGTTTTTCGAATGCGTCGGAAGTAATATAGCTCCAATAATATACAGAAGGAATGCCTTCGTATACGTCACGAAATCTTGAGGAGTGTATTCATCCGGTAGCACGCCGTACTGCTCTCTCAGCCATTTAAGCTTGACGCCGTTTGTTGTAAGCGCTGCCCTTGGAATTCCCGGAAAATACTGCATAGCCATATTCGCTATGGATGCAGACGGCACGTTCAAAGTAACGGGTCTGCCGTGACATGGGATTCCAAGTATAAATCCGACGTCCTCTAACGTAACAGTCATTTCACCAAACCGGAAGTGAAATGAGTTCGTCTCGCTCCTCCATCGTTCAACTAGAGCGGATATAAGGCAATCGTCGTGTCGAGACCATTTCCCGGGATCGGTGAACAGGGTTAAATTTTGACGGTGTAATAGCTGTATTTGTTCCTCGTTTAGTACCCACTCTTCAAGGTGCCTTGTGCTTTGAATTGTTTCCAAAACACCCCTATCGACACCGTCAAATACGTGCCTCGCGACGTGGTCATCGTCATCGTATAGGATTGATGTATCATGAGGTCCAGAGCTGAAATTCATACCTTTAAGAACAAAATATAATTATAAACCAACTTAGCGTCCATAATATCCATAATATTTACATTCCAAAACTATAACTGGATCTTTAACCTAGCTTACCAACACATTAGCAATAGTCATTATTTCAATGTATTAAAACAAATCCTCAATTCCCACCACTCCGAACGCTTAATTACGCTAGTTCCCACTGAATTTAGCGCCAACGTGGTTATATAGCAATATATAGCCCGATGGCCCCTACACCTCCAACACCTCAAAACCGCTTTAAAGTCAAGTTTTTAAATGTATTACGTCAATTATATACCAAATATATCAGGAAAAATTTTAAAGGGGGCAAGTTACCAAAACACCCGCTACTTATGCAAAATATCCCCTGGCAGTCATCGCCGGTGCGTCACAAGGTTCAGAACATCTGGAACAAAATAAGTTTTCGGGTGTCTCACACCCTTTCCTGAACTAAAAGTTATTTTAAGGTATGAATTTTAAGCTGGATCCTTCCTAGCAAAATAGCCCCCGAACATCGGCAAATTACCGAAATGCCCCTGAGCGTTCACTATCACCCCAACGCCCCCGAACCAGCTTCAAAACAACATTTCAGGTGGTTTACTTACATTTCTGGACTAAAAAGTCGTTTGAAAAACTTGGCACGGGAAAATTACCAAAACACCCCTTGGCGCGGGAAAATTACCAAAACACCCCTACGCGCGCCACGTCAGCTTCAAAACAACATTTCAGGTTTTGTAATTATATTTCTGGACTAAAAAGTCCGTCAAAAAACTTAGCACTGTAAAATTACCGAAATACCCCTCTCGGGGCGGCGAATTACCGAAATGCCCCCTGGCATAAAAAAATATCAAAAGTGCTTCGAAATGCTACTTGAGGCTTCCTGAATTCATTCTTGACATAAAAAGTATTTTACGGAGGTTTCGCCCAAAAATCGCGAACCGGTGTCCGGATCAAGCGCTTAAAGGGCCGTTCGGCCAAAAAAATAGGTAACGGCTTCGGAATGGCCCGAATTCCTGGGGAATGGAACTTCCCAACATCCTAGGATTCTCATAAAAGTTTCGCGCGAAATCGCGCTAGCTTGATATTTTAAAATACACTGCAGAGTTACAAGGTTCCCCGTATCAGTTAACCCCTTTCCAGTCTTTGGAAAAATCTGAAATTTTTACCTGAGACAGATCCTTTAAGAATAACTAGGGTCTCTTTTTTGTATTTTGGCAAAATCTAGCTCTAGCTATTTTTTATAAATTCGTGAAAAACTGTCTATATTTGGCACCCTAAAAAATCGCTGTTTTGGAATCTATAAATGTAATACGCTGATTTGTATAAACCTAACATTGAATTATAAGGAAATTCAAAATACTTACTTGTTGTGACTTGATGTATTTAAAGAAAAAACTACCGATCTTCTAGCGGTTATCCACGATCTTCTAGCGTAAAATTTTTTGATTTGTATTGTTGTGGAGATTATGTAGGTGAGATATGAAGTACGAAGGAAGTTGGTAAAAGATGACAGAGTGCAGAAGAAGGGTTCGGGGGAGGGGATTATAAAGAGAGAAGCGAGGAAGAGAGAAGAAAAAAGACAGAAAAAAGTGAGGAAGGGTGGGTGTTTATGCGGTCAAAGGCTGCTGCAAAAAAAAAAATTCGGCAGAAGGACACCACGTTGGGGCATCACGGGGGAGGGAAGGACGACACGTGGCATCGTGGGGAAGGACACCAGGTGGGGCATCACCCGGGGGGCGCCACGTGGCAGGGGAGGGGGGCAGGGACCAACCGCGGGTTGTAGGAGCGGTTGGGCCCTGCGGATGAGGGGAGGGGACGCCACGTGGCAGAGGGAGGGGACCAACCGCGGGTCGTAGGAGCGGTTGGGCCACGTGGCAGGGGGAGGGGACGCCACGTGGCAGAGGAGGGGACCAACCGCGGGTTGTAGGAGCGGTTGGGCCACGTGGCAGGGGGAGGGGACGCCACGTGGCAGAGGAGGGGACCAACCGCGGGTGGTACCGGCGGTTGGGCCACGTGGCATCCCCTCCCCCTGCCACGTGGCAGAGGGAGGGCACCAACCGCGGGTGGTACCAGCGGTTGGGCCACGTGGCAGGGGGAGGGGACGCCACGTGGCAGGGGCGGGGACCAACCGCTGGTACCACCAGCGGTTGGTCCCCGCCCCTGCCACGTGGCGTCCCCTCCCCCTGCCACGTGGCCCAACCGCTGGTACCACCCGCGGTTGGTGCCCTCCCTCTGCCACGTGGCAGGGGGAGGGGATGCCACGTGGCAGGGCCATCGCTAATACCGCCGGTTGGCCATGCTGGTGGGCCACGTGGCAGGGGGAGGGGGACGCCACGTGGCAGGGGCCATGGGGTTGGGCCACGTGGCAGGGGTGGGGGACGGCACGTGGCAGGCATATTAATGCCAACCGCTGGTTGTGCATGCGGTTGGTGTCCTTTTTCTCTCTCTCGCCATTTTCTCACCATTTCTCGTGCCATTTCTCGTGCCTTTTTTGCCATTAATGCAGTGACCGTACACCTTTTTCGCCTTTTTGTCCCACGTGGCCAACCGCTGGTAAGACCAGCGGTTCGGTGGAGAAATTTGTTATTTCTCCACCGGTGGGTGTGGATCGGTCCCCATATATATATATTTTGGGAGGTGATTCCAGACTCATATTCATGTTGCCAACTAATTGTAACTTTCTTCCAAAACACCCTTTCCTAGGGTACTTTCAGTGGTTAAGGGTGGATGTTTGTGATCCATTTTTTGTATCCGTATATAAGTTGATTTTACTTGGCTGGGTAACACCCATACACCATTTGCGTCCCAACAAAAAATATGTTAAAGCAATTGCATTTTGAATTCACTTGCTTATGTACATTTCCTACTCATTGTATGTTTATAACCATTTTCTACCAGCCGAACCAACGGTTGGCGTGACCTAATACTAAGGACTGTTCAACGTCTTTTTTGGTGGTTATATCAGAACATAAGCTATTACGGGAAGAAAAAAGGAAACGAAAAAGCATCTCACAATTCAACTTGCTAATTAATAACCGAGCTATCACATAACCTAAAAATACTCAGAGAAAGGAGAAAATATTCGGTGGTTGTCTAACGCCACGTCACTCGCATATGTGGTGTTAGACTACCATTAACATCTTGACAACTAAGTAAAGTGATTACGCAGGAATAACAATAGCACATCTTTATTATAAATAACCATGGTTAGTGAAATATTAGAATTCAAATTTTCACCAAAATTTTGAAAATCCCGCTCACCGATTTTATGCAATCAATAAATTTCCATTTCTATTTCTCATCTTCATTTACATCTTCATCTTCCTTCTCTTTTCTCTTTCATTTAGACAAACTGATGAGATTAATTTGAGTTTTCTAGTTCATATCACTTTAAAAACCCTACTCTGAATGCAAGTATGATGTAAGTAACATCATTATATGGAATTGCTGGGAAAGCTTTATTCTTAGCCTCACTAAAAGGACTAGAACACGAACTTTCTCACGGAGAGTAAGAATTAGCTATCAAGACTATCAAGTTCAGTTCTATTGTGCATACCAGCCACACGTTAAAAACCTGATTATTGGGTGCGCAATTTCACAGCCAAGAACAGTAGAGAAAATAGATGACCATATGTTGTTTCTTCTTCTGAAAATCTTTTGGAAAAGTCACGAGCTCTTCCTTCTCTCTCTATAAATACAACGCACTGGCTCCCTCTTAGTGCTTCATCCTCAAGTTAGTGCTTACTTTAAGATCCTCAAATCTCACAAACAAAGCCCCTGCTCACTACGATTACAATCACGTTCATGTCGCTTTTCATTTCATTTGATGCTCTATCAGCCGGGACATCAGCCAGAAGGTTAGCCTTTTTAGTTTTTCCCATACTCCTGCAGTGAATACTACAGCAGATTGTGTGGCCGCCGGGAATAATTGATGCTTTAAGTTAGAGACGTGACTTTTACATTTTCCGTTCTATTCTTTGCAATGGTGAAAATGAAGGAAGATGAAGGTGAAGAATAGAAATGGAAATATATTGATCGTAGAAAACTGGTAAGCGGAATTTTCAAAATTTTGGTAAAAATTTGATATTTAAATATTTCACTAACCATGGTTATTTATAATAAAGATGTGCTATTGTTATCCCCGCGTGATCACTTTGCTGAGTTGTCAAGATGTTAATGGTAGTCTATCACCACATATGCGAGTGACGTGGCATTAAACAACCACTGAATATTTTCTCCAGAAAAAGTGCTATGTTGACTTGCATCCTTGAAACAGCCTTTAATGCAGCTAAACAGTCCCATATTAAATGGATTTTGACGCGCTGCAAATTTATATTTTTCTGTTAAACAATAATTTTATTAACTAATGACTAAAGTACAAGGAAAGATCACAATTATGCGATGAATTTCGAAAACAACAATGACAAACATGACCTTAAAAGAAACAAAAAAAAAATTGTGCGATTATTTCTTAAGAATACACTAAGTAATTATAAGGTTGAAAACAAGAGGTGTTGCAACTTACAAGCTGGGTCAAGGTATTTTATAGGACAAAAATCATTTCCTTGTTTACGTCCCTTCTATACACCTTCTTCGTCTTCACATCTTTAGAACCCCTATCATAAATCTTATCTTATCCCCTGCTCCAAATCATGATTTCTAGTCCAGGTATATATCAAAATCCCGTGATTTATCAATACAATTCTCTTATTAAAAAAAAAGTGAGAAGAAGTTTGGACAGTGGAAGATTGGTCCGTTCATTCTGGTGGTAAGTTAGAGATGTCAAATGGGCTGGGTGGCCTGCGAGCTGGCCCGGCCCGGCCCGGCCCGTTTTTGGCCCGGGCTGGCCCTAACCCTTAGGGCTTGGGCCAGGGCCAGGGCCAGGCCGAAATATTTGAGAAACGGGCCCGGCCCGGCCCCGTTAGCCCCCCCTAATTTTTTTTCTTTTTTATTTTTTTTGAAGTCTATTTTATTACATTATTATTTTTTTGATATTTTGGATCTTTTTAGTTAAATTAATAGTTTTTGAGGTGTTATTGAATTCATATGATCAGTATTTTCTTTAACATACGCAGAGAAGTATGGGTGTGTGGTGACTGTGACGTGTTTTTGATGATTTTTGAGTGGGCTTTCATTTAATGTATTTTACAGAATTTGCTTTGTGTTCTACATCACAAGTTAAGGGAATAATTATAAAAATAATTATTATGTATTCTAAACATAAATAATAGCATAAGAAAATATGTATTTTGCGACGGAGTTTTAGCGACGGAAGGTATTCCGTCGCTAAACATGTCTTTAAGCGACGGAATATACCGTCGTTAAAAATTCGTTGCAAAATACTATTACCCACGGAAGACACCGTCGGTAAAAGTATTTTGCAACGGAGTTTTAACGGCGGACTTTTAGCGATGGAATTACCGTCGCTAAATATTTTTTATAAAATTAGTAATTTTGAGTTTTTTTTTAAATTAATTAAACGACGGAATAAAACCGTCGCTAAAAATTCTGTCGCAAAAGTCTTTATAATAAGACATTCACCGACGGAGTTTTAGCGACGGTGTTATTCCGTCGCTAAAGATCCTCCATTTAAATACAGATCTGGTTTCTTTCTCTCTCCCCGTTCTCTCTCTGAAATTCTGCTCCCACCCACCTCCGTTCTCACCTCCGGCGACCCTTCTCTACGGCGACCCAGCTCCGGCGACACTCCCGTCCCCCACCCGACGCCGCGCCACCAAGCCTTGCACTCCGGTCGTGCCACAAAGCCCTCCACTGTCGCCGCGCAAGGAAACCCACCGCTGCCGCCGCACCACCAACGCCGCCGTCGTCGTACCCACCTCGAGATTTGTATGTCAATTGCCCTAAATTATCTGAATTTTTTGTTAATTTGTCTTCAATTTAGGTTACATGCCCTAAATTATCTGAATTATTTAGATTTGTATGTCAATTTAGGTTCAATTTTTTGTTAATTTGTCAATTGCCCTAAATTATCTGAATTATTTATGATGTCATTCACTTTGTTGTTTAGACGGATCTTGGCTTATTGAAGAACTTGAACTTGTAATCTCTAATTTTCCTTAATTCTTGACGAGGTAGGGAAGAAAACCATATTCGGTAGTTAGTCTGTAACACCGATATAGATCATGGTGACGCTGAAAGGTCATAGATTATGGGCCATTGCATGACATCAGGATAAGAAAGCCTCTGTATTGTTTATTCAATTCAACCGACCACTAAATTGAAGTAATTGAACCATAATTGAACCCTAAGTAAATCCTAAATTGAATGCCTTAATTGAATCGAACCCTAAATTAAACTAATTGAACCCCTAATTAAACCCTAAATTGATTGCCCCAATCTAACCGAACCCTAATTGAACCCTAAATTGAATGCCTCAAATCAACTAAACCCTAAATTGAATCAATAGAGCCCCCTAATTGAACCCTAAATTGAAGTAATTGAATCCTAAATTGAATGCCCTAATTGAATCGAACCATAAATTAAACTAATTGAACCCCTAATTAAACCCTAAATTGATTGCCCCAATCTAACCGAACCCTAATTGAACCCTAAATTGAATGCCTCAAATCAACCGAACCCTAAATTGAATCAATAGAACCCCCTAATTGAACCCTAAATTGAAGTAATTGAACCCTAAATTGAATGCCCTAATTGAATCGAACCCTAATTTGAACTAATTGAACCCCTAATTAAACCCTAAATTGATTGCCCCAATCTAACCGAACCCTAATTGAACCCTAAATTGAATGCCCTAATCCAACCGAACCCTAAATTGAACTAATTGAACCCTAAATTGATTGCCTCAAATCAACTGAACCCTAAATTGAATCAATAGAACCCCCTAATTGAACCCTAAATTGAAGTAATTGAACCCTAAATTGAACCTTAAATTGAATGCCCTAATACAATCGAACCCTAAATTGAAATAATTCAAGCGCATCAGATATGTGAATTTTGAACATTTTTTTCCCATTTGAACATTGATCATTTGTTTGATAATTTTAGGTTGTTAATTGTGCGTTTTAGAATTGTGATTATTGATCGATGATTTTAGGTTATTAACTGTGCATTTGAAGTAATTGCGATTATTAATTGATGATTTTAGATTGTTAATTGTGCATTGAGCATTTGAGATATTGAGATTATTGACAGAGGATGGGACCCAATTGGATTGAATGTGTGGTTTTTGTTAATTTTTATTGCATTGAGCATTTGAGAATTGAGAATTGAGGTTGTTGACGGAGGATGGGACCTAATTGGATTGAGATACCTGTTAGTTAGCGCAGACACGAACATCACGTCTGATCGACGGTGTCTGACATTTAAAAAACAAATTAACGTATGCCGATGTGTCTGGAGGTGCGTGTCGGTGGGCGTCGGACACGTGTCCGGAGGCTTCGTGGACATGTCCAAAGGCGTCGGACACGTGTCGGTATGTGTCGGACACGGGATGCCGCTGCGAGGGAGGCCCTATGGGAGGAGTGGCTGGTACGGTGAAGTATTTTTTTCAGCGTTAGTAAATGTTAAATTACAGTTTGTTTTATGTTGTTAATTTGTGTTATTGAATGCCTTACAGGAGGGGTTCACGTTTGACACGCCTCAGCAGCAGGTACTGGGGCAGCAGGCTTTCTTTGCCTACATCGGCAAGAATTACCGCCGATGGCTCCACGATGCACGGGACCGGGCGAAGAAGGCGCTGCCCGCGGGTGCCCCGATGACGGACATGGCGAGATATCCCCCACATTGGATATCTCACCGTGTATGGGGGGAGATGATAGATCGGTGGGCTGCGGATCCAGGTTGGGACGCCAAGAGTAAGAGCGGGGCTGAGAACAGACAGAACAGAGATCCGACGCACACGGGGGGTCGGTGCCACACGACATCGTCCGACACATGAACGCGGTCGAGCACCCGGATCTGGAGGAGGATGAGGTCATAGCTCTGACCTATACTCAGACGCACGTGCGGAAGAAGGACAAGGACGAGACGCACCGGGCGGGCGACTATATTTCAGATATTGCCCGGCGGATCGATGTGAGTCAATTTATTTAAGTTAATGTTTTTTCTTTCTATCCTCAATGTCTGTTTCGTTAATTAATGCCCTAACATATCGTTAAACCACTATTTTTGCAGGCCTCGTATGAACAGCTAAGGGGGTCCGAGCAGCAGTCCGGACAGCCATCAGCGTCCACTAGTACGGCTGCGAGTACTGGGGGGTTGAAGCGATGGCTGGATACGCCGGAGGTCGTGAATCGGCCGAAAGGCCGCATACGCGGCCTGCCTAGCACGACTGCTCGTGCCGTGATAGGAGCGTCCTCACCCCCTGCTGCCCCTCCACAGACACCGGCTCCTCGGCCTCAGTTGGACGACGAGGAGATCCAGCGCATTGCTACAGTGGTGTGCCGGATGATCAGGGAGCAGGGCACTGCTGGACAGGCCGCCCCGGCCCCGGATCAGCAGGATCCAGATCCGGGACTCGGGAACCCCTGATGAGCCCCTTCCCGTGCCCGTTCCTAGCTTCCCCCCCCCCCCCGTGCCCGGCTTGTACTCTTCTCCCCTCTCCTAACCGGCTATATCCGGTTCCCGGCTTGTACATATATGAATTTTTTTTATTATAATTTTTTTTATAATTGATTATATATTTCTTTCTGTATTGATTATTGCGCGTTGTTGTTGAGATTTGAAAATTGTATTACAGGTCTGGGTAATTGAAAAATAAAAAAAAAATTTCAAAAAAAAAATTGACTTTTGGCGACGGATTAATTCCGTCGCTAAAGTATTCCTACAACAGTTATTTAGCGACGGAATATTCCGTCGCTAAATAAGTTTTTTAGCGACGGAATATTCCGTCTCAAAAATATAAATCCGTCGCTAAAGAATATAATTAGCGACGGAATATCCGTCGCTAATTAAAATAAATCCGTCGATAAAAATGACATATTTAGCGACGGATTTAAAAATTCCGTCGCTAAACTATTAGTGACGGGCTTTTATACGAGGGATATTTAGCGACGGTGAATCCGTCGCTAATTCTTTTAGCGACGGATTTTTGGCTTTTAGCGACGGATTACCCCGTCGCTAAAACCCTGTTTTCTTGTAGTGTAAAAATTATGTATTCTTTTTGTTTCAAACCAAAAGAGGTGAATCGAATTCTAAATTTAATTTCATGAAGTGGGTGACGTGTTAAAGAGTCTTGAAGAATAATCTCATGTTTCTTTAAATAACCAAAGAATTTGAATGTAACAAGAAAGATGTTATTTTATCTTCTTCGATCTCGTTATTGTTTTTGTTTGATCTACTCTATTTTTGTTTGACATTTACAGGTTTTACACCATATTATGAAAGAGATTAAATTTTGCACTTAAAATCAGTATGTATGGACTAGAACAGCTAGTTTTTGTACTTAATCCGTGGTTAATGGTCAATCAACATCAATTTGCCTTTTCGAAATGGAGTTAATTCGTGAAAAAATGATTGTATACTCAGTGATCCGTTTACAAAAATTTTGCCATTTGTTGAAGAAGAAGTCTTTATGATAAAAAGTTGGGAAGAAAGGAAAAAAAAATTGGATTGGGCCCGGGCCCGACCCTAAATATTGGGCCTAGGGCCCATATATCCCAGGTTTAGGCCCGGCCCGTTTTTTATTTGTGAGGCCCGGCCCTGGCCCGATTTCATTGGAGGCCCGCTGGGCCTGGGCCGGGCCGGCCCAAGCCCGGCCCATTGACAACTCTATGGTAAGTGAAAGAATGTAACGGTAAATTAATCGGTGAATTTTACATCAAAAGGTGTATATCCAACTAAGCACAAATTCATTTTAACAATGCCCTTGCTGTCATGGCATCAATTCTTTCAACATGCTAGAAGTCAGTTGGGAGGGAAAAGTTTCAAAACTAAATCGTGTAAACTCTCTGTGAGAGTCATTATTTATGGCTAAATTGTGTCAACTTTCTGTACCATTCTTGTGATACTGAAAGAAATAATGTTCTAGCTAGATAGTTCAAGGTTCGCAGTAAACAAAGACACCCCCATGTGACTTTCAGAAAGGAGGACAAAATAATTGTTAAGTTTCACGTGCATGAAATGATCTTTTCCATCTTTCTTTTAATGAGTACATCATTAACGGACTTACGTCCTTGAAGAACTCAAAGGATGTCCCCATCCCAGGCACAATAACATCTTGTCCGTAGACAAACTGTGAATAGCATAAATATTGCTTCTTATTTTGTTAAAATGAGTCTCATTTTACCCTAAATTATACATGTCCATCACTTTCTTTTAACTAGAGAACCCGAATGGTTTATATTAAACTTTTGCTCAAGTCGACTCACCATTAAGTTGAGAAGTCTTGATTTCCTTCTACATTAATTTTTTCAAGACAACATTTTAACTCGCTAACTGATTTTAACTTTGCATTGGGAAAACCTTTTTTGGCTGATCGGGAAAATGATATTTGTCGGCAAAAGTGCATTTCTTGAAATATATACTTTTGCCGGCGGCTTGTCGGTAGCCACCCCCGGTGACCACCGGCAGCCACCTCCGTCGACTACCAACAGCCACCTCCGGCAGCCACCGTCGGCCGCCGACGACCACCCTAGCAACTGCCGGCTGCAGGCGACCGCCGGCGGCAGCCACCAGCCACTGCCGGCCACCACCACCGCAAACCAGCACAAAATTTAACTGCTCTTTAAATTTTTTTAAAAAAATTGAAAACTAAAAAAAAAAATTTGTCAAACACGCCACCCTTAATTTCTGGAATAAATTATTTAGCCAAATTCAATGTCTCAGAACATTTAGTTAAGAAAAACAATGTTCTGTTCCATCACTAACATAGGTAGCATAGGGTGGTTATAATGCCATCAGATAATAATTGAATCTGTTGTTATCAGTGCTATCATAACGATTTATACTCTGCAATTGTGATTCATTAATTTTGCAGTCTGCAAGTCCTGAAATTTGTTGCTGGGGCTAATCATAACGTATGGAGATCTATGCAATTTCACTATCACTTAGCAACCGTCGGCCTCTCACATCATTAAATCCTCTGCCAAAGGTAATATTTTTGTACTTCGTAGGTTGGCCCCCATTCAAATTAAGATCAAAGTGCCAGTCTCGAAACTAGCCAAAAATTAGATCCAGAGCCGGTGCATCTAGTGTTGACAGAGAACTAGCTTAGAGCTTTATTCTATAAGCTATGATATTCTTTTTGGTTATGAGGTTTTCTATTCTAATACTCGGTAATAGTTTATGTGTGCATATATATATATATATATATATATATATATATATATATATATATATATATATATATATATATATATATATATATAAGCATGAAAAAGACGTTGAACAATCTTTAACTTCAAGTTATGCCGAGCGTTCTATCGGGCGGTAGAAAATTGATTCAAACATAATAGTCAGTAGGGAATGTAGCACAAGCAAATTTCACTACATAAAAAGTCTAAAGTGCTTAAGAATATTTTTATACATCTTTTATGATTAAAATGCCCTTTAACTTGCAACATGGTACATAATCGGCCAACTAATTTGCGACCATGGGAACCGTCTGTTGGATTTGATCGGTCTAATTCAATTAGATGGTCTGACGGGTTATACTAATGTTGACTATTTATTTGACCTGATAATTAATTAATTAAATTGACTAAATAACCTTATAGTCTATTTAATTCTATCATCCAATACACTAATGATTTATGATGTATAAGAGGCTTATAGACCCTAATCTCTTAACGTTGATAGACGGTTGAGATTTGCAGGCTTAGGGTTGATCTCACTACTCTCTGTTTATAAATATCTCTTTTCCTTTGAGGCTAAGGTATCATATTGTTTGACTACTCTTCTGCCTCCTAAACTAATGAAAAATACACAACTCTATTCCATCATCAAGAATAGAAAAGATAGCGAATATCACTACTAAAGGGATACGTTCGCTTCGCATTTTGGTGTTCTTTCATCATCGAAATAAAGTTTTTAGCAATTTATGACTTCCTACGATTTCAGTGAGTTCGAAATCATGTTCTTCTTATGTTTATACTATTATAAAATTTTAAAAGTCTTGATTATGAGGTCAAGATGAATGAAATAATGTAACAGGTAATATTAGAGCCACGTTAATCAATTGCATGAACAAATCTTTCCCTTTAAGATTCTTGGAATATTTGATTAATTATGTTTCATGTTAACGTAAGGAAAATAACGTAATGGGAGATTGAAGCGTGGCTGGATACACCGGGGGTCGTCGATAGAAGGAAAGGGCGTGTACGCGGCCTACCCAGCGTGACTGCACATGCTGTGATGAGAGCATCCACACCTCTTACTGCCCTTCCACAGACACAGACATCGATCGCGGAGCGACGGTTACACTTGGAAGATATTCGTCGCATTGCTAGAGAGGTGGTTAGGATGATCTGGGAGGATGAGGTACAAAACAATTATTTTATGAAGTCAATATACATGAATGAAAACAATATACAAGCAATAACGAGAATACGTGTGTGCTCTTTATGTAAGACTTTATTGTTTCCCAATTCAAGTTGGATCCAGATGACACCCTCGTGGATGATGACGAGCAAGGTCCAGATTCCGGTCTTGATGAGCCCTGAGCCCTCCTGGAATTGTGCTTTCCTCCCCTCCCACTCTTGTCCCCGCCCCTGTTACATTCGGTTCACATCTGGAAAATATTGTATATATTTTTGGTTCAATTGTAATTGAATTTAAATATATTCTTTGTTTTTTAGGGTTAAATAATCAATAATTATTTAACCCTAATGTGGATTGAGAATTGTTTGTTGATGACTGTGGATTGGTTGGGGATTGTATAATGTGATTGGATTAATTACAAGTTTGGCCCTAAAAAAATTTACTTTTAGCGATGGGTTTTTATTCCGTCGCTTAAAGTCTATAAGGACAGTGTTTGAAAAACATTTAGCCACGAAATATTCAGTCGCTAAAAGTTTTTTCGACGGATCTTTAGTAAGGACAGCCCGTCGTTAACATTCCATTATTTTTACCAGCGGACTTTTAGTGATAGAAACTCCGTCGGTAAATGTCCGTCGGTAAAACCTCTAGCGATGAAATATTACATCGCTAATAATTTTTCAAAATGATAATTTCTAAAAAAAATTAAATTAAAATACAAAAATTATATTTAGTGATGGAATTCCTGTCGCTAAAGAAACTTAGCGACGGATTTGAAAATTTCGTCGCCAAACTTTTAGCAACGAAGTTATTAGGGACGAAAGTTGAACGGCTGGCGTGTCCGTCGCTAAATGTTTTTGGTGACGGAATAAGGCCTTGTAGCGATGAAATTGTCCGTCACTAAAAGTCCTTTTCCTTGTAGTGATATTTGGTTCAAAGTGAATGTAGCATGACCTTCAAAGGTTAATGCATAAGAGTAAACTCACAAACACGTGAAAAAAGAAAGATTCTTTTAAAACTTATCTTTAACAATCGGAAAGAGCAATGTTGCTAGATCAACTTTAATTTCTCGAGGAGTTTCAAAGTCTTCTTTCATATGCTCTAAAAAAAGAAAAATATAAAAGATCACAACACTATTATAAATAACAACTGCTTAAAAGAATCAATAACATAGTGACTCTAACAATAAATAAATAAAATAACGCAATTTATCAAGTTGGTTAAAAGTGAAACCAAGCACATCTACTGATAAAGATCTCATCCAGATTTTAGAGGTCACGTTACATATTTATTATTTTGCAAAACTAAAGTCTCTGCAGATGTGGTCTTTCAGCTGCACGCTTGGTCTTTCAGATATAGTCTGGAGTGATTAGGCTGACGATTTACATTGTACTTGCAGAAGAATTCATTTGTGATGTTGACCCTAACGAAAAAGTAATGATAAAGGGATCAACATTCCCACGCAACCCACCTTAGCCTCCATCCGCTATCACCCACCTCCACCCTCCGATCTCCTCCTCTATCCATGGATCAAAATTCCTTCAGTCGCAAAATACTCCCTCCCACTCGTTATCCTCAGATCTGAAATATTTTTTAGATCCATCGCGGTCACCGGACCTTCGATCCGGTTGGTTTCGGTTAAGATCTCTGATGCGAATCCGATGTGGCGGGATTGTGATTTGAAGTTGACGGATCTAGCTGAGCGGGATGGAGTTCTTTCCCTTCGAGCTGCGGATCTTTCAGATCTGGCCTTGGGATCTATCTCCATCTTCGTTGGATCCGATGATAACCGCGTCAGTAATATAAACTGTCATTCTATACGGCCCCTGAAGCCGATGCCCCGTTACATCTTCTCCACCCTGTTACCATTGGATTTGAATTTTCAAAATCCAACAATGTTGATACTTATATTTTCTGCTTCCCTCCAAAGTCATGTTGTCCATTCATGTATTTTTTGCTGTACTTATTGTATTTTTCAGGGCCAAATATTAGTTTGTACTCTTTAATTTGTAAATTTTTTGTAGTATTAATAAAATTTTGGTTCAACCAAAAACAAAAAGAGAGAGAAAAAAGTCCACAAGAAAATACATGGTGTTTGAGATGCAAATGCAAAACCCATTGTGTTTGGGATCTTTGAAGGAGTTGTGAAGAAAAAAGACTACCAAAATGTCTATGAGATTTGAGCAATTTGCATCTTGGTTCATAATCTTCTTCGTGGGTATGCATACTCCTTTTTGGCTGGAAATCATAAGCTTCGCTAAATATTAGATCGAAGTAGTTTTACAAAATGTTTGTTCAAAATTGAGCCTTCTTCTTTACCCTATCCTGATGGCAAAAATAGTTTTCATTGCCAAACGATCCAAATTTGGTGAACAAAGCCCTCTATATTTGTTCATTCTTTCTCATACATCAGTGAGCACTTATGTATTAAATGTAACAAGATTATATGCAATTTAGGAAAGATATTTGTTCACATTTTAATTATTGTCAAATCCAATAGTAGTATGCGAAGGTATAACTTTTTAAATGGGCGCAAAATGATCCAAACCGATTAAACCGACCCAACTGACTGTTCAAATAGATAGTATTTGGTTGGGTTGGATTTGTTCATAATTTTTCAAACCGAGGGGTAACAGTTCAGTTTGTGGTTTAATCCCCAAACCTAACCATACCGAATCATGCTTACCCCTAATTATTTAAGCATATGAGTACCAGATCTTTCAATCAGTCCTTTTAAAGTTGTTGCTCCCATGTGCAACACACGAGATTAAAACAAGTAATAATATGATTAGTCAAAAGTGTGTAGGCATTGCACCGCCTAGTAACAAAAGCTTAATATATCTTCTTTGGAAGTTGTAACTACTAGGTACATACATCTCTTACAATCAGATGAAAGGAACTGCATATCATGTCAACCAGTTTTCTAAACGTAATGGGAAAGAAGAATGTAATACTATGGTAGCGTTTGGTAACACTTATAGTTTTGATTTTTGTTTTTTTCAAAAAAAACAAAAATAAAAACTAGTTTAATTTTTTTTTTTTACAAAAAATAAAAGGGTGTTTGATTACCTAATTTTTATTTTGAGTTTTTTCTTTGGTGGTGGTTTGCGGTGGCGGTGGTGGGATGTGGCGGTGGCCGGTAGCCAGTAGCCAACGGTGGCTAGTGGCTGTCGGCCGGTGGTGGGAGGGTGGTGGTGGTCTCAAAATTAAAACCAAAACTGAAAACCGAAAACTCTTTTTTGGAGTTTTAAAAAACAGGTGTGTTTTAAAAACTAATTTTTAAAATTGAAAAAAAAGAAAAATTATGTGTCAAACGCGTTTATCTTCTCCAGTTTATAAAATTGGAGAAAAAACTAAAAAAATAATGATTACCAAACGGAGCCTAAGATATTTATGTGAGTTTTGGTAAAATAAGTCCTATTGAAACTCCGACATTGGCTAATGACATTCCCTACATTACCTTGCAGTGGTATGCATATTTAGTAGTACAAAGAGCGTCAATAATAGTCATTGTAAGAGTGCCAAGATGGCTACCATTTTCTTAGATAAAAGGGTACACTATTGCAATATATGCCGCCTTTAGTTTCCGTCCAATTTTCTAGTGTCCGAGCTGGGGTACACTATCCACTAATACTTTACAGTTCGTCTCCTTGCTTGAACAAACATCACGGTCTCACCAGTGCCTGAGAATACTCGAAAGACAGAGAAATTTGTCAATGGTATGTGCCATAATTGTTTGTCCTCAAAAATGAAATTACAGTAAAACCTCTATCAAAAGATATATAGTTAAAAAGTTCATCAATTTGCCGTTTTCATGGATTTCAATGAGCATAAAAACCTTGTACATATACATAATTTTTTGTTCGTACAAATGTACAACTCGATGCACTCAAGCTTATTTAGAACTTTTGCAATGATTGTGAGGCCTAAACCTTCTTACTATTACATATTTATGGTGTTTTAATTCCTGGGCATAAAAAAGTTCTTGGCTTGACTACTGTACGAGTTGGACAACCTTAATTCCTGGGCATAGATCAAACAGAAACGGAAACTCAACAATTTAAAGTAATATTAACCATGCAATTTCAGTTGCAAACGGAAACTCAACAATATATATATATATATATATATATATATATATATATATATATATATATATATATATATATATACTTTTTGGGAGGTGATTCCAGACTCATATTCATGTTGCCAACTAATTGTAACTTTCTTCCAAAAAACCCTTTCCTAGGGTACTTTCAGTGGTTAAATATATATCCATATTTTGGTGGTTATATCAGAGCATAAGCTATTACGGGAAGAAAAAAGGAAACAAAAAAGCATCTCACAATTCAACTTGCTAATTAATAACCGAGCTATCATAACCTAAAAAAACTCAGAGAAAGTGCTACGTTGACTTGCATCTTTAAAAGAGCTTTAATGCAGCTGAACAGTCCCATATTAAGTGGATTTTGACGCGCTGCAAATTTTTATTTTTCTGTTAAACAATAATTTTATTAACTAATGACTAAAGTACAAGGAAAGATCACAATTATGCGATGAATTCTGAAAACATCAATGACAAATATGACCTTAAAAGAAACAAAAAAAAATTGTGCGATTATTTCTTAAGAATACACTAAGTAATTATAAGGTTGAAAAGAAGAGGTGTTGCAACTTACAAGCTGGGTCAAGGTATTTTATAGGACAAAAATCATTTCCTTGTTTACGTCCCTTCTATACACCTTCTTCGTCTTCACATCTTTAGAACCCCTGTCATAAATCTTATCTTATCCCCTGCTCCAAATCATGATTTCTAGTCCAAATCATGAGATTTGCAGGCTTAGGGTTGATCTCACTACTCTCTTTTTATAAATATCTCTTTTCCTTTGAGGCTAAGGTATCATATTGTTTGACTACTCTTCTGCCTCCTAAACTAATGAAAAATACACAACTCTATTCCATCATCAAAAATAGAAAAGATAGGGAAGATCACTACTAAAGGGATACGTTCGCTTTGCATTTTGGTGTTCTTTCATCATCAAAATAAAGCTTTTAGCAATTTATGACTTCCTACGATTTCAGTGAGTTCGAAATCATGTTCTTCTTATGTTTATACTATTTTAAAATTCTAAAAGTCTTGATTATGAGATCAAGATGAATGAAATAATCTAACAGGTGGTATTAGAGCCACGTTAATCAATTGCATGAAAAAATCTTTTCCTTTAAGATTCTTGAAATATTTGATTAATTATGTTTCATGTTAACGTAAGGAAAATAAAAAGAAAAAGAGGAAAGGGGCTGCTGCCCCGATGGTTCACGCCGAAAAGGGGTGTCCGTTGCCCAAATTATTAGGTTACGAATATGGGCCTGTGGCATTGGCCCAGATTTTGTAGGCTGGATGTAATTTTGGGCTAGAAAAATGTGGCCTGTTCGTTGGCCGTGTGGGCTGTCGTTTTTTCCTTGAAGATTAGCCTAGCAAAAAAAGGCCATGTGGCCATTTAAATGGCCCAGCAGAAAATTGTTTAGGCCTGCTCATTGGCCCTTGTTTCGAAGGTATATGCTACTACTCTCATCACCAAAATGATTACACTCAAGTACAATGGATCCAGTGGTGTTCGTGAGCATATTTTGCAAATAAATGATATAACTTCTGAAATAAAAGGCTTGGACATGGAAATCTCTAAGGGTTTTCTTGCGCATTTTATTATGACTTCCCTTCCTGTGCAAGATGAGCGAGTTGATTTCCACGTGTGTCCAAAAAGAAGAGATGTTAAAATTTGAACAACTCTGGATGGTGCTTTTGTTGCCATAACTGGTCCACCTAAAGGAAAAGGAAAGATATTTGGCAAAGGTAGTATGCAAGGGAATAAATGTGCTTCTATAACCAAGAATGATGAGGCAAGCTCTTCTGATACCAATGGTTCTTCTGCTCCCAAGTGCCACTTTTGTAGAGCTAAATGACAAATGAGAAAAGAATGCCATAAATTCAAAAAGTGGTTTGGAAATAAAGGTAATTTATCTATTTGCGATTGTTACGCGTCTTATACAATTAATGCTCCTTTAAATGCATGGTGAGTTGACTTAAGTGCAACTGTTCACATAACTAATTCATTGTAAGGATTCCTTTATGTGAAGAAACAAAACCAAGGGGATTATAATGTGCTAGTAGGGAATGGAGAGAAGGCTCAAGTTGAAGTTGTAGGAACTTTCCATTTAGTTTTGGAGAGTGACTTTAATTTAGATTTAGTTGATACTCTTCATGTTTCCATTATGACTAGAAAGTTTATTTCTGTTTCTAGACTTGACGTTTATGGATCTTTGTTTAATTTTGAGAATAAAGGCTTCTCTCTTTTGCTTTACTCTCGAGCTATTGGTTCTTGTTTGTTACGAAAAACCTCTACAAATTACGTTTGGACGCTTCTTTTACTGAATCCTTGAAAATAATGAACGTGAATGATGTAGTTGCTAAAACTCGTACTAAGAAAAAACGAGAGAATGAAAATTCGCTAAATTGTGGCAGGAACGTCTAGGTCACATATCATTCTTTAGATTTCTCAAATTTTGACGCATGTATTGAATGTATTAAAGGAAAGTAGAAGGTAATAAACGTGGTGCCACTCAAAGAACGGGGCTTTTAAAGGTTATCCACACTCACATTTGTGGACATTTCCCTACACCAGGTTTTGGTGGCCATAGATACTTTGTCACATTTATTGATGACTATTCTCGTTATAAACATACTTACCTCTTTCATGAGAAATCTGACTCACTTGTCATGTTTAAGACTTACAAAGCTCAAGTTGAAAATCAACTCGATCTAAATATTAAAGTTGTAAGATCTGACATAGGAGGAGAATATTATGGTAAATTCTCTAAAACGGGTCGTAACCTTAGTCCTTTTTCCTTGTATTTGGAAGAATGTGGCATCGTTGCTCAGTATACAACGTTGAGTACACCCCAGTAAAATGGTATAGTTGAACGGTGAAGTCGTATCCTCACCGATATGGTACGAAGTATGATATGTCGAACCACTCTACCAGATTTTTTGTGGGTTAAAGCACTTAAAACAGCTGTGCATATTCTTAACAGGGTTCCTAGTAAGTCTGTTCCAATAATACCTTTTGAATTGTTGACACAGAGGAAACCAGGTTTAGGATATTTATAGGTTACCCTGAAAGGTCGAAGGATTTTAGATTTATAGTCCATCATATATAATTAGAATTTTTGAAACTAGGCATGCAATATTTTTTTAAGATGCTAAGTATAGTGGGAGAAGTACACCAAGAATAATAAACCTTGAAGAAATTCAGGATATAGAGGATAACAATGCACCTAGTGCAGTACTTAATAATACACCCTTTATTATGGATCCTGCTCCAATTCCTGCTAACGTGCAACCTCTTCGAAGGTCAGTAAGACTGAGATGGACAGCTATCTTTGATGACTATATTGTGTACCTAGATGAGGCTGATTATATTCTAGGCATAGGAAACAATCCTACATTATTTGAAGAAGCATGAGTTAGAGTCAACAAAAATAAATGAGTTTGGGACCTTGTTGACTTACCTGAAGGGGCCAAAGCTGTAGGTTGTAAGTGGGTTTACATAATGAAGCTAGATCCTAAAGGTAATGTCAAAAGATACAAGGCTAGACTCATCGCTAAAATTTTCACTTAAAGGAAGGAGATACATTATAATGAAACATTTTCTCCTGTGTCGAAAAAAGATTTTTTTGAATAGTCATGGCTTTAGTAACTTATTACGATTTAGAGTTGTATCAAATAGGTGTAAAGACTGCATTTCTTAATGGTTACTTGCACGAAATTGTCTATACGATGCAACCAGAAGGGTTTATGGTTGAAGGCAAGGAACATATGAAATGTCAACAATATACGGATTAAACCAAGTCTCTAGACAATAGTATCTTAAGTTCCATGACGTGATTAGTAAATTTGGCTGTAAAGAAAGTGTAGTGGACCAATGTATATACCTAAGGATTAATAGGAGTAAGCTATCATTCTAGTTTTGTATGTATATACCTAGTAGTGATATGCATATGTTGCATGAGACCAAAAAAAAAAAAGAGTCTTTCTAAGAATTTTGTTGTGAAAGATCTTGGACTGGCCTCTAACATTATAGGCATTTAGACTACCAAGATAGGTCTCGTGGAATATTGGGATTGTTCCAAAGAGTCTATATTGATAAGGTTCTCAAAAGGTTCAACACGCATACACGCACTTCTAGTGTTGCCCCTATTGTTAGGGTGACAAATTCAATTTGCTACAATGCCGTGAGAACCAATTGGAGCAAGATGAAATGGAGCTTATTCCCTATGCCTCAGCAGTAGGGGAGTCTCGTGTATGCTCAAGTCTGTACTCGCCCAGATATAGCATATGTTATTGGCATGCTTGAACGTTACCAAATAAACCCAGAAATGGGTCATTGGAAAGCAAAGAACGCAATGTGCTACTTACATGGTACCATGGATTTCATGCTTACCTATAGCTAAGAAGTCAGATAATCTTGAGGTTGTTGGTTATTTTGGTTCCGATTATGCAGGACGTGTAGACACCTTTGAGATTATTAGTTAAGTACCTTGTTGTGATGGAAAAAATTTGGAATCACATATTGTCTATTCAGCATATCAGTACGACTGCTATCTTAGCGGATTTCATGATGAAAGGCTTACCACCCAGTCTCTTTAGAGAACATGTTCCTAGCATGGGTTTGGTTGATAACTTTAAGTTTTTTGATGATGGGATTCTGATTTGAGACATTTATTTCTGTGATCACCTTATGTTTTAGATTATGGATATTTTGTTTATGGTTTGTTACTTCTTGTTAAAGTGCACATTTGAAGTATTCTGAAACAAACACTGATGTAAGGATCACATGAACTCATTTATATTATTATTTATTATGGAACGATGCAGCTCATGCCTATTAAGCTATTTGACTGTCATATTTGGCAAAATTCATAAGATTTTAACATGAGAACGGCTCTGTGGTGTTGAGAGACATGGATACTATCTTCGATTCTGTTTTAGTATTTTTGTTAGATTTGGCCTAACTTACAGGATGTGTTGTTCAATTTCGTTATGTCAAACCTTATGAAGTTAACCTAAGTATAACCCTTGGCCAAGTGGGAGAATGTTAGATTTGATCGGTCCAATCCAATAAAAGTGGCCTAACGGGTCATACTAATGTTGACTATTTATTTGACTTGAACATTAATTAATTAAATTGACTAAATAACTTTATGGGCCTATTTAATTTTATCATCCAATACACTAATGATTTATGATGTATAAGAGGCTTATAGATCCTAATCTCTTAACTTTGATGGACGGTTGAGATTTGACAAGTTTAGGGTTGATCCCACTCTTCTCTCTATATAAATATCTATATTTCTTGGAGGCTAAGGCATCATATTGTTTGGCTACTCTTTTGCCTTCTAGACTAATGAAAAATACACAACTATATTCCATCATCAAGAATAAAGAAGAGTAGTGAAGATCAATACTAAAAGGATACGTTCGCTTCCGCATCTTGTCGTTTTTTCATCATCGGAATAAAGTTTTTGGCAATTTATGGCTTTCTACGATTCCGATGAATTCAAAATTCTATTGTTCTTATGTTTATGCTATTGTAAGATTCTAACAGTCTTGATTATGGAGCCAAGATGAGTGAAATAATCTAACATCGTTGTGAAGATTAAGGGGGGAAAATAAACCTATCTTCTGCCTTTGCACTGCATGTAAGGTGTTTGACCATATCATATGCTTTGATTTTTCCTAGTGTTCCCTCACTAAGTTACTTCACCATAGAAGATTTTTTTTTTGAATTGGTTAGAATTTCTCTTTAACAAAGTTTGAACATAAGATCGTCAAATTACAATGGTTTAGTTTTGGTAGGATAAAAATATTACATTAGTATGTGTGCCATTTGTTTGTCAATATACTATTTGAAAAGATTTCAATGACCGAATCATATCTTATGAAACACAACATCTACAATACATGATGAAAAATATGAATCTTATTTAGGCTACTATTACTTATGTTGTGACAAGATATTCTACAGTCAAGTTCGACAAAAGTATAAATGCAAAATAACACTTCGTCACATAAGTTAATTGAATATGATTGATTGATTCAAGACCTTTGACAAAAGTATAAACGTAAAATAACACTTCGTCATAGAGATTAATTGAGTGTGATGAGTCTGTTTGGAACCAATTCTTTTAAGATTTGAATTTCAAATTCGGAATTAGATTTGGAATTCAATTCCCAATTTGGAGGGTGGTCAGTAGGAATACATCAGTGCCATGGACATGATAGTAGCAACATAAACAGAAAAGAACTTATGCTAGTAGTTTCATTTTACTATTTGTTAAGTATGTTACAAAAAATATAGTGCAAGCAACCAAATGCATGCACTTCACTAGGGTAAAAGTAGCACAAGAGCATGATCCAAAGTTCTACCAATAGCAATTCATGACTGTTGTTGTGGGTGTAACATACAAATATCTGAATGCGGAGGAAGAAAAAAATAGCAGATAAAGGTGGAAATAGAGAGAAAAACAAGACTTCATCTGTTTTTGTTTGTTTTAAATTCAAATGTGTTTGATACTGAGCTAGCTTTACATGTTATACATTGACTGTTTGCTAGCCTATATTTATTATGCTCATGCTTCTAGAATTCTGTCTGATAATGTAGAATTCGACTTGCTAAGGAAAAGCACTAGGAGCAACTGAGAACTTATTTCAAAATTCATGTAAAATACTTTTGGAAAAAAAAATATTTTTTTCTAAGCATGGGCCTGGCCTAACCCCGACCCTAAATATTGGGCCTAGGCCCAGGGCTAGGTCTGGGCCTAGATATCCTGAAAGGGGTCTGGGCCCAGTTCCCCACCCTCTAAGCCCGGCCTCGACCTGTTTTGTCCACTGGCCTGCTTGGCCCGGGCTGGGCCAGCCCATTGATATCTCTACTCATAAGGAGAAAGTTCTGAAAATTCTATGTGCACAAATACAAGCGTTCTTGTCAGGACCCCAACCACGTGTAGGCCCACGAGCTTGGCACGTGACCGGCCGCAGACCCAATAGACTCAAACCGAGAGTTCTGTCAGGCCTTACTTACTAAAATCAATATATGCTGCAGCGGAAATTTAAACTTCTACAAAACTCTAATTACCTTTTCATATTTTCATTTGAATACATTACTTATATTAAAACTCTTCATAACTCCGATTGTCAACAACTAAAGCTAAACCAACAATCTAAATGTTTAACAGCTCATTCAATGCAGTTTCTAGAGCTCCACACCAAAATATCTCTTCCTATGCTCCTCACCATCACCTTACTTTCAACCTGAAATGATAAGTAAGGGATGAGCTTCCACGTGCTCAATAAGTCACCAATGATTCAACCAGGTGGACCATGGCATGCCGTGAAATAATTCACTTTAAATCATAGCAACATTTGAATCTAAAATCATAAAGTAATCATCCGGTAAATGAAATAGAGTACATGAAACAAAACTGGGGTATAAAATCATTAGGAAAAAACCTCACGATAAACAGTTCCATCCCAACATCAATTCAAACAATATACTGCGGTCAGCGTACAGGCCCCACTGACTAGGGCCCGAAATCCCTCCCACATCGGAGATAAATAATTCTGTGGACGCAAGGGTGAACCATGAGCAATAGTACTATGCATCAACGTACAAGCCCCGTTGATTAGGGCCCAAAATCTAACTTTCTCCTGTTGGATATGGGGCACAGCAATCGAATAAACCAAAAACCCCCTTTGAGTTCATCGTAAACGAAATCACTCACCAATTGATTGTCAACCATCCTCACACCCTTTCAATAATTATCAAGATGTTCAATATTCACAATAATGTCAATTACCAAACATTTCAAATCCGAGTTCCATTTTAATTTCTAAGCAAAACATCATTTACATTCTGGTCCGGTTTTTCTTTAACAAGAAATAAACCACTAAAAGCGTTTTGGTAAATTAAGCCAGAACAGTTAAAGATAATTAAAGCAGTCAATGTTGACAAATACCACTTTTAATGGTAGAAAACATATACATTATATGTAAAAATTCTAGTTGAATCAAATGGTCACTTACCTGTCGCTGACACATTTTCTCGATCCAAAATTCTCTGAATAAACTTAGATTGACATTCCATATGTTAGAACACAATCTATACTAAAATACTATAAACTAATATCAACTACCCAAATGATGCTCACTTCTAACTCCGGAATCGCTTAACTCAAAGCGCGCTTCGTACGCCGCCAACCTACCCGAAAATTTCGTACACTCCTTAATGCCCAACAATATTCCAAATTTATTATAAATTACAATAAAACACTTTTATAGGTTAAAACATTATAAAAGGTCAAAATATGAATTTTTTGAATTTTTGGATTAAAATAATTTCTTTAAATGCAATAAAAATCCATAAATTGCCAAAATTTCTTCCACTTGAAAATAAAGTCCCATATTTTTTAATAACTTAAAAATATGTATAAAAATTATATAAATTAAAATCAAAAATTAAAAAGCATTAAAATTATTTTTAATTATTTATTTTGCTAAAAACAATACGATACATAAACTGTAGCAAATAAACTCTAAAAATTACCAAACTTGATCTGGGACTTTTTTATACTATAAAAACATTATTCTATTTTTTCCAAAACATTTTCAAGAATAAAAGGGGCAATACCCACTTCCATTGTTTTCTTCTTCATCCGTAAATACACACACACACACTCCACTAGCTACACCCCCTCTCTCAATGCACAGAATAAACACACATAAACACCCTCACACAGCCTTGGTTTCTCTCTCTCTCACGCAGATTGGTTTCTCTTTCTCAAACACCCACACTCATCACTTTTCACACACTATAACACACATATATACCCATATCAACACAGTTTCTTCCTCTTCTTTATTTCTCCAACACCCACATGCTCACTCAACATCACTCACACATAGAATACACACACACACACACACACACATATGTGAACTCACACTTCCCTGTAAACTTCACCCCCTCAGGTTTGCACTTACAAACACCTACACAATTGATTGCACAAACCACACACAGCACCACACCTCACACAATAATTCACCCATTACACCTTCATGCACACCATATATATACATATTCACCTTCCATGCCCACTGCCTTGCGGCAGTGGCTCTTGTTCCCCTTCTTCTCTCTCTCTCTCTCTCTCTCTCTCTTTTCTTTCCTTGCATCTGCTTTACTTTGAACCCACCAACACACAATACCCAGATCCACTCAACACTCGGTACAATCGGGGCAGTGGTTCTCCTTCTATACAGCATTTAGGCAGCCACTCATTTGCCCTCTCTCATAACACCCACACACACACACACTGGGGCACTCACTACGACAGCCATGAATCCCGTTCCATAACCAACACCCGACATCTCGGTTGAATTACGCAGCCCACAAGAACCCACTATCTCACGATCTCCTCATCCAAGGTCACCCCATTCACAGATCTTCACAAAACAATAAAACTGAAACCCATTTATGTATATCATGTGTAGACATCAAAAAAATTATTTTTACTGATCAACAGTAAATAATTTAGTGTCTAGTCAATTACTCAACGGCGCGAAAAATACGGGTCAAGATGCTGACTTGGAGCCAAGCAAAAGAACGGGCTCGAATTAAAGTTAAATTTGAGAACCAGTCCAGATAAAATTATGCAGTCTAGCCCATGGTCTTGTTACCAGAAAAGTCAAATTTGACTAAAATAATTTCCAAAATTAAATAGAGACAAATATCCATTTAATTGATAAGATCAGATGATTAAGGGGACAAGAATCTCCTTAATTACAAAGTCAAAACTCAAATTATGGGTTTTTCAAATTTAAGCCTACCATCTTGCCTATAAATAGAGGGCTTGGGATAGAGAAGAAGGAGACAGGGTCTCCACGATTAAAGCTTAAGCTCTGCCGAAACGCTGTCGTCTCCCATGTTGTGCTTCATTTGAAGAACAATACGCACTAACGCAGTGTCGTTCTTCAATCGAGCACTTCCAAGTCACGAAGAACGATTTCTCTTTTGCCCCAAATCAAAGAAGAATTTGCCTTCAACATAAGTGATTCTACAAGTCAAGGATCACCATACTCGTTCAGGATAAAGCTTCGAAGCCCTCGAGCTAGCGCTGTTTCGACGATCTTCTAACCGTGAAGATTGAAGAAGCCAAAATCCACGTTTCAAGATCAAGCTATGTCAGCCCTTGGATCGTGACCAAACCGGAGATCGAATCAGAGGATTTACATTTTATTGTGTAAAAATCACAGAGTGGTGTAGCCTATAATTTAAATCTAAGAAATTGAATTTTGTGCAATTATTTCTTGTCTTGCAGTTTAGACACGAAATTTGTGCGTACATCATGGTCACCTATGCATATATGTATATATAATCATCATGTGTATCAAATTAAAGCTTTCCACTACCCTGTAAATCAAGGCTTCCTTACCCACGTACACAAGGCTGCAACCCAGCCCTTTAATCCCATAAAATACTGAATAAAGTTGGAAGAAAAGGGGAAGCAAACTTACTGGAAAGCCAACTCGGTCGCCAGAAAATCTTGTCCCGTTCTCCTCCTTCTAACTCTTTCTTTAAAATGTGTCTTATGGTGGCCTAAAGGGTGGCTGCCTAGGCAAAGCTACATATATATATGTATGTGTTAAAAGAAACCCTAATAGGAAAAATTAAAAGAAAACCCTACACATCCATTTTTCACTAAAACTTCTAATCCCAAACTTATTATTGCGAAAATGGTCCCATAATAATTATCTACAATAGTTTATGCGCTAGGAAAAATTATTAACGGGTCTTTTGCGCTATCTTGTTTGTCAAATCGTCGCTAATAAGAATGTCGATACTAAAAGAAGTTTAATTGTCACTTAAAAATATATCAATGCTAAATAATTATTTCATCGCTAAAATACACGTTGATGCTAAGTATTTAAAATATCATTTACGCTAATTATCACTACGTACCCCAATCTATATCACTCATCGTTAAACTATAACTTATAATTTCTAATATTTGTCGTTAAAGATAGCTGTAAAAAATTCGGTCATGCTTATTGATGCTAAATGTTGGATATGAAAGTTGTCGCTAAAATTGCTAGTTAACGCCGCTACAAATTTTAAATAAATCCAAAAAATATTGGGGTATTACATTATCTTCCCCTTAAAGAAATTTCGTCCTCGAAATATTATGTTCCTTGCCTAGTTGATCTTAATCATGTTTGATCTCAGATACCAACCAACGTAACACCTCAAGTGCTTACACGACTAAATCAATCTAAAGAGTTCATAATCAAACTCGAATATAATTTCAAGCAACTTTATGGGTACGTGCACCCAAGGACTTTAAAGCACAAGATACGTGATATGCATTTAACACACTTTAATCCATTGATATGCCATACCTCAACTTTGCGTTACTAGATTGTTGCTCTTAATCGTGTCTGATTTCATCCCCATCATGACACTGAACTTAAAACTCACTTGAACTCACCAACAAAGAAGGTGTCTAAGATTTATAGTCTTAAATTAGATCCTTCGCCAATTATAAATGCTATATTTACATTTTTCCAATTTTGGAACTAAATCGTCTCTAAACCGTGAAGTCTCACTAAGTGACCAAATTTCTAGAGCATCAAGTATATTCATCAAATCCACCGTAAGACCAATCTGAGACCAGGATATTACATCTTCTCCCTGTTAAAAGAAATTCGACCTCGAATTTCATTATACTCACAACGTCCAGACACTACGTTTTTACTATAACTCAGGTATATAGTAACCACACAATATCCAAGTTATGCTTAACCTCTGCACTAAAATCTTTCACCGACGAATATTAAACGTCACAATTCCTATTTAAGTCGTAATGCTAAGCTCTAACTTTCCAGGTCATCACATTCTGATCCAGCTTCAACAACTAGAAAACCGTTTCTCTAAACCAACCTAATCTAGCTTCAATCAAATGAAGTAAGTTCTCTTAATGGTATGTAACTTTGGAAATGTAAGTCATTATCATCAGTCATAGCCTAAGCAACTTTAAATTATACCCGATGCCACAGAACTTGAATTATCACTTAGGGTAGGCCTGCGAGCTTGGCACTTGACCGGCCGCAGACCCAATAGACTCCAACCGAGGGCTCTGCCAGGCCTTACTTGCTAAAACCAATATATGCTGCAGCGGAAATTAAAACTTCTATAAAACTCTAATTACATTTTCATATTTTCATTTGAATACATCACTTATACTAAAACTCTTCATAACTCCGATTGTCAAAAACTAAAGCTAAACCAACAATCTAAATGTTTAAGAGCTCATTCAATGCAGTCTCTAGAGCTCCGCACCAAAATATCTCTTCCTATGCTCCTCACCATCACCTTACTTTCAACCTGAAATGATAAGTAATGGATGAGCTTTCACGTGCTCAGTAAGTAACCAATGATTCAACCAGGTGGACCATGGCATGCCAGGAAATAATTCACTTTAAATCATAGCAACATTTGAATCTAAAATCATAAAGTAATCATTCGGTGATGAAATATAGTACATGAAACAAAACTGGGGTATAAAATCATTAGCACAAAACCTCACGATAAACAGTTCCATCCCAACATCAGTTCAAACAATATGCTGCGGTCAGCCTTTTTTTGAACGAAATCACTCATCAATTGATTGTGACGTGAGAGGCCTGACGTTTGCTACTTTGCCAAGTGAGTGAACTTGACATAGCTCCCATTGTTCTCTTGACGCTTCAGCCTTTTTTTAAAACTCACATATACTAATGCGTCTAGGGCAAAAACGTTATTTCGTTTAAAGCTCATAACCTTAGGTACCGTTTGAAAACTGGTTGGTTTCCATAATTTTCTCCAATTTTATAAACTGGAGAAAAAAAAACGCGTTTGGCACACAGTTTTCTTTTTTTTTTCCCTTCAGTTTTGAAAATCAGTTTTTAAAATAAGGTTGCTTTTGAAACTCCCATTTTGGAGTTTTGGGTTTTCAGTTTTGATTTTTGTTTTTTTGACCAATCCCACCACCCGGGCCACAGCCACCGCTCGCCGTCGCCGTAGGCCCTTGCCGGCCACCCCGCTGGCCATTGCCACGACCACGGCCACGCCCCACCACCGCAACCACCACCAAAGAAAAAACTGGGTAATCAAACATCCAAAAGAAAAACTCAAAATAAAAATTAGGTAATCAAACACCTATTTATTTTTGTAAAAATTTAAAACTAAACTGGTTTTGGTTTTTATTTTTTTGAAAATAGAAAACCAAAATTGTAAGTGATTTCAAACAGACCCTTAATGTAATCTTAATTCTTTTCTCTTTCTTCCCTAGCCTCCACCACCACCACCACCATACTCTAGCCGACGTTACCATCCTCCTGCCATTTCCATCGTTCCCCAACCGCCACCATCATCTCACACCGTCATTAATATCACGTCTACAGCCCCCATATGGCCACGCCACCCACCACAGCAGCCCCTATGGTCGTCCCATCCACCATCACAATCCCCACTACCTCAGCCTCCTCCACGTAACAATGAACCACCGACGGGATCTAACGGACCACCTGTGGGTGGGGATTTGAGGGCAACAAGGGACGGGAGGAAGTCTTCCACATGCCCCCTTGATTCCTCACCACGCTTGCTGTCGTCGACGCCGCCGTGCCCTGTAGCTGTCACTGCCACTACTATGGGCTGAAGGTGGTTGTGACGGCTGGGAAAGAAAGTGAGAATTTAGGGTTTTGAATTTAAATAATATTTTATGCATTTACACTTAATGCCTCAATCATTTTGGGATTGATATAAAGGGTTAATTATATATGAGTCATTTCAAAATTGTCATTCAGATTAGAAGAATATTTTGCATGGGTAGCAGACCAGAGTAATTCTATCTCTAACTCAAGAGGTTTATCAATCTTATTTGATACCGAAAAGCAATTGAGATCATTTAGTATTTTTTTTATCCAAACACCATCCTTAGGTAAAAGCTAATTTTACTAAAATGAACATAAAGATGAATTTGAAAATAACTATGGAGTATTATTGAATTTGTCTTTTTAGTCGATCCGAGCAAGCTCACCAGTTGCTTTTCGGTATCAAATAAGATCTATAAACCTCTTGAGCTACACATACACCAGGTGATTAAGTCTATCGTCTAGCAGCTTCAGCAAACTGTATATCAACATCAAACATGAAGCTAGCGACTCAATCAACAAGTAGTAGGAAAATTTTTTTGGTTTACGTGACATTTTCTTTATTTAATTTATTGCTTATTTTAGTTACGCGTATCAGTGCCATAATGAATGCGGTATGCTAGGTTCGGTGAAGATCAGCGGGCAAAACAGTTAGTACACAGGAATAGAACAAATGACTTATCCGTAGCTCGCTCACTGATGATTTCAAAATCAAAGAGAGTGCGCATATGGGATTTGGCAACGAGGTCAAATGTAATGCAATTTACTAAAGTTGGCACATTTCATTTTTCAATTTCCAATGGTTATTAATGGAAAGTATAATTGTGTAGGTCAAACACTTTTGCATAACGACACATATTGAGTTTATTGACGTGGAGAATCTTTGGTATGATTCGTGTGTGGCATGTTTGAACAAGGTAGGGTACCACGATGGCGGAGAAATATGCAGTACCTGCAGTGAAAAAGAAGTACAAGTTGTGCTTGTGTATGTATTAGACATTGGGTATTTACAGTACGTGCGTTAATATATTAGATGAGTAATCATTGTTGGTGTTTTTAGACATTGTCTGCTGATGACGAGGCACATAGCATGAGCATCTAACAGGCCCCGCCCAGACCGAGCCCTCCCTGCCGCACGATGGTTCTCCTTCTTTAGTGGGTTCGACGACATCATATTAGCATTTCATTGTCTATCTTATAGTTAACTTATATCTGAACCAATTTAATGTTGGTATTTTGTAGGATCTCATCGAGGCCGTGGACTGACAAGCGGGGTACGCATCGGTCCCCAGTGAAAATGGCGAGTTACTCTCTCTAAGGATAGCAAGTAAGTAAAAAAAATCACATAATGCAATTGACACTTTAATGGTTCCCGATAATTATTATTGTTCACTTATTAATGATATTAATGTTATTCTTTATTCGGATCCTGGAGAAGCCAAATATGAAGATCGGCGTGCTTATGAAGGGCCGCTTCTTTAAGCCACTGCTGTACTGGAAGGATTAGGATGCCAGGAGGAGGGAGGCTCTGTGGGAGGAGTGGCTGATATGGCTTGATAAATTGTCAGCTAATATTTGTTTAATTAGTACCCTATATTTAAATTAATGTACTGATTGTGTAATTTGATACACTGAAGAAGAGGTTCGAGTTTGAGTCGCCTGAGCAGCAGGCATTGGGGAGGATGGCCTTTTTTTTGCATATAAAGCCATAAATTAGCGACAATGACTACACAACGCATGTGAGTAGGCCATGAAGTTGCTACTGGGGGGTGCACCGATGGAGGAGCGGAAGGGTTATCCCCCATTAGATCTCACCATTTGTATGGGGAAAATGCTTGATATAGGTGGATAATTGATCCATCTTGGGAGCTGAAATGTAAGAGCGGGAAGGCTAATAGAAAGGATCAAGATCCTATTAACACAGCTCGATCAGTGCCGCACGACGTCATCCAATATAAGAATACGAAGGAGCAGCGACACCTGGAGAAGAATGATGTGTGTGTGCTTTGACATACACGATGACACACGCGAGCAAGGTGGATCAAGATGATGCACATCAGGCGGGGGAGTTCATTTAACAGGTTGCTCGCCAGATCGATGTAAGTTACAAATTAATTTATTTATAGTTAAAATTTCGATAAAGTCTTCATTATCTATTGTCTTAATGTTTTCAATGTCAAATCATTATTTTATAGGCGTTAACAGATTAGGGAGTCTAGGCAGCAGTCTGGTCAGCCATAACATCCATGAGTACGAGTAAGAGTAACGGGAGATTGAAGCGTGGCTGGATACACCGGGGGTCGTCGATAGAAGGAAAGGGCGTGTACGCGGCCTACCCAGCGTGACTGCACGTGCTGTGATGAGAGCGTCCACACCTCTTACTGCCCTTCCACAGACACAGACACCGATCGCGGAGCGACGGTTACACTTGGAAGATGTTCGTCGCATTGCTAGAGAGGTGGTTAGGATGATCTGGGAGGATGAGGTACAAAACAATTATTTTATGAAGTCAATATACATGAATAAAAACAATATACAAGCAATAACGAGAATACGTGTGTGCTCTTAATGTAAGACTTTATTGTTTCCCAATTCAAGTTGGATCCGGATGACACCCTCGTGGATGATGACGAGCAAGGTCCAGATTTCGGTCTTGATGAGCCCTGAGCCCTCCTGGAATTGTGCTTTCCTCCCCTCCCACTCTTGTCCCCGCCCTCGTTACATTCGGTTCACATCTGGAAAATATTGTATATATTTTTGGTTCAATTGTAATAGAATTTAAATATATTCTTTGTTTTTTAGGGTTAAATAATCAATAATTATTTAACCCTAATGTGGATTGAGAATTGTTTGTTTGATGATTGTGGATTGTATAATGTGATTGGATTAATTACAAGTTTGGCCCTAAAAAAATTTACTTTTAGCGACGGGTTTTTATTCCGTCGCTTAAAGTCTATAAGGACAGTGTTTGAAAAACATTTAGCCACGAAATATTCGGTCACTAAAAGTTTTTTCGACGAACCTTTAGTAAGGACAGTCCGTCGTTAACATTCCATTATTTTTACCAGCGGACTTTTAGTGATAGAAACTCCATCGCTAAAGGTCCGTCGGTAAAACCTCTAGCGACGAAATATTACATCGCTAATAATTTTTCAAAATGATAATTTCTAAAAAAAATTAAATTAAAATATGAAAATTATATTTAGTGATGGAATTCCCGTCGCTAAAGAAACTTAGCGACGGATTTGAAAATTTCGTTGCAAAACTTTTAGCAACGAAAGTTGAATGGCTGGCGTGTCCGTCGCTAAATGTTTTTGGCGACAGAATAAGGCCTTGTAGCGACGAAATTGTCCGTCACTAAAAGTCCTTTTCCTTGTAGTGATATTTGGTTCAAAGTGAATGTAGCATGACCTTCAAAGGTTAATGCATAAGAGTAAACCACAAACACGTGAAAAAAAAAGATTCTTTTAAAACTTATCTTTAACAATCGGAAAGAGCAATGTTCGTGATCAACTTTAATTTCTCGAGGAGTTTCAAAGTCTTCTTTCATATGCCCTAAAAAAAGAAAAATATAAAAGATCACAACACTATTATATATAACAACTGCTTAAAAGAATCAATAACATAGTGACTCTAACAATAAATAAATAAAATAACGCAATTTATCAAGTTGGTTGAAAGTGAAACCAAGCACATCTACTGATAAAGATCTCATCCAGATTTTAGAGGTTACATTACATATTTATTATTTTGCAAAACTAAAGTCCCTGCAGATGTGGTCTTTCAGCTGCACGCCTGGTCTTTCAGATATAGTCTGGAGTGATTAGGCTGACGATTTACATCGTACTTGCAGAAGAATTCATTTGTGATGTTGACCCTAACGGAAAAGTAATGATAAAGGGATCAACATTCCCGCGCAACCCACCTTAGCCTCCATCCGCTGTCACCCACCTCCACCCTCCGATCTCCTCCTCTATCCATGGATCAAAATTCCTTCAGTCGCAAAATACTCCTTCCCACTCGCTATCCTCAGATCT
>JAVXUP010003911.1:0-48816 GCA_033070095.1 Escallonia herrerae | reverse complement strand
TTCAAAACAATTGTTTCAATATACAATGTAAACAAATTCAAAATATATTGACCATGTGCAGAGACAACCACTTAGGCAATGCACAATATAATGTATATATGTATGATGTACGATAACTAGTCCATTTGGGTACTAGCTTACGTTCTATGTATGAACATATCATCCTTATAACGCCCCCCCTTAGAACAGACGCCCAAGTAAATACATTGAAGACAACAATCACATAATCAACAAATAATTCGCTACTCAAATGCAATAAGAAATGAACATCAACATGATTTTAAATAATCGATTTAGGCTCGATATTAGGGTTTCAATGACCATTAAATATGCTGATATCAATTCATCACTCAGAGTTCAAGAATAGCCACATACAAATAGAAAAAAAAAAACAAATAGTAACAGTTTTTGAATTTAGGCACAATAATTCAGAAGATAGAATACAAACTGTTATCGAATTTGCTCAGCATGCAATAAAAGGTAAGCATTGATAAGAATTTAAATAACCAATTCAGGTTCAATATTAGGATTTTCTTGAAAATAACATGCTGATATCAATGCATATCTCAGAGTTCGACAATAGCCATAAGCAAATCAAAAGAATACTTATGAATGCAAGTTGAAGAACTTAAGGTTCGGATAAAAATCCTTACCTGGATCTGAAGCTACGGTAGTCTAACGGAAAGTATTTTGCTTTAACATAAACGGAATAATCAAATAATAAAATATAGTTTATCCTATGATACTATAAACCAAATACTGACTCTCATATGCCCAGAATGATCCACTCATCGGGTGTGTAAAATTATCAAAATACCTCTTATGTGTAAAATTATCAAAAATATCCCTCGCACATCTAAATCACCAGAACATCTTTTCCCTAAGTAAAATTACTAAAATATTCCTATTGTATGTGAATTTACCAAAATGTACCTTTTACAGGTAAATTTACCAAAACCACCCCTTATCGGGTGAAAAATTACCAAAATACCCCCGGTGGCCCTCGTACTAGAAAAATCTAAAAAATATTTTACAATATCCTTTTAAGCACCCTAAAGTCATTTTTGGCCTAAAAAGTGTTTCAGAAAATTTTTGCTCAAAAATCCCAAACCGGTATCTAGATCGAGCGCTCAGAAGCCAGTTCTGCTAAGAATAGCTATCAAAATTGGAAACGGCACAACATTCTAGATGCTGAAATATCTCAATAAAGTAAGGTTCTACTAAAATTTTCAGATTAAAATAATTTAATTTGCTATACTAAATAAACGCGAACTATTTTTCATTGATACCCTAATTTAGCGTCCTTCACGGACATAGAAAATTCCTAAAAAATTTCACAGCGTACATCTCGTAAAAATAATGGGGGTCACTATTCTAAATTTTGCCCAAATAGGTTTTTCAACAGGTTTTAAAATTTTGGAAAGAAACTCCTGGAACGAGATCATCCTTAGCGACACTTTTCTAAAATATTATTTACATTTTAGCCCCAAAGGTTCCAAAATTACAAAATGGCCCCATAACTTTTCAAAATTATATTTTGATCTCAAAATCATTTTAAACTTCCATACTCTACTAGTACCTGAATATTGCTCAAAATTATTGTTCGTTTATTTTTCCGAGCGCATATGATTATTTTAAACAGCTCGAAAAGTATCGGATATCACACACACGCGAGTGAGCAAGGCGTGCGCGCACACACACACACACACACACACTGCACACCGAACACAAACCACACACACACAATGAACATAAACCACACACTACAAGCATCCACCCACACACACAAATTGCAAGCACACACCACACACGCACAACAACTTGTGTGTGCGGGTGCGCAGTGGGCTGATGAGTTTGTGCGAAGCTATGGATGTGTACAGAGTTAGGGGGTGTCTGATTGGGGAGTGAAGAAGAGGTGGACGAAGCGCAAAATTGTCATTGTCTATAAACATCATTTGTCAACGCGTGTGTTGACCACACGATTTTAAAATTGATGTTTTTCGTTAAAGGTGCCCAATTTCCGTTTTTTTGGAAGGGGGTGTTAGTGCTTAAATTTAAAATAGAGGGGAGAAATAACACATGCATACAGTACAAGGAATCATTAGCTAATTTCTCCCATTATAAATGAAACTTTCTCCAGGATACAGATAAGTATAAGCGATGTATATGCAAAAACATACTCAGGATCAAAGTTAACTTTCTTTTACAATACGCATATTCTCGATACCAAAATTCGACGTGATGATCAAGTTGCTACATCAGACTAAAAGATCAGTCACAACCATTGTAAGCTTCTCTTGAACAAACCAGTTCTCTACGTGCTCATCTTTACTTCTTCCAAAACATACTTAGCATTAATCTTATGTTTTTCCCGCAAACTCTTTTAATCCCATTCTCAGCTTTCCAAACTTTGAGTATACAGACACCTAAACCTGTTGACAACCAGCAAACGCACACATACTCACCACCTTGCTGTCATAAACTGCAACACAACGTACGCACTCCAAACTATCACATAGTACATGCACATCGTGCCATATAACCAAACAACCCACATCTGCTAAAACAACCTGCTAGTTTCTATTTCCACCCAAATGACTTGCCGCTTCCAAACCTTCTAATAATAACTAATCGATCAGCAATTACCCACTTGTTTCATGCACACATATATTTCTTTGCATGATGCACACACCTATACATGACACAAATGCACACTACTCTAAACACTAAAAATCCATTTCTGCCTTAATCACGCGTCTGCTTGTATGTGTTACTTTGCTAAAAAAAACCCAAAAACTCATATTTACACACATAGATCTGGTGACTATTTTGGTAAACACACACATACACAACATAGCCTAACAAAAGCCACATACACACATTGGCCGCTCACAAACACCCGCGCGCGCGTTTGCTCACACATACACACACACACACACACACACACACACACTCACAACCTGGACAGTCACAGAAGCACCACACTATGACACATACACACACCCACACCTTCACATAGCTCCCCCCCCAAGATGGCTCTCTCATGCAAACAGTACAAACACGCACGGGCGCCCACATAAAACCCAAATAACCGTCCAGTAGCAAACTCGCGCAGACACGTGAAATTCGTAAGCAGTCGCATACACACACCACCACAATATGCATCCATACACACGATACACACCACCATGGCTGCTACATTCTAGTATATATATTAACCATCATTATCATCAAATGTCAGCTCGTAAGTTTCTAACCAGTTTTGCCAGCATCATCAATTGCCAAGTGGCCAAATTCACCACCATCAACCCATGGAACATCAAGCAACCAAAATGAAACAAAAAAATCAAAAAAGAAAGCAAAAACCAAAGATTTGGACCATAAATGGCGATGGTGGTTAGGTAGCAGTGTGGGCTTTGAGGAGGCTACTACATAGGTGGCAATGGTGTGTTTATCAGTGGCGGTCTGGGTATTGGGTCCGAAAAGAAGCGATTGTGGGTGAAGGACGGTGCAATTGGGGGTTATTAAGGCAGGGGCTGAAAACACACAGAGGTGATTCTGGCAGTGTTATGCATTAGTGACAGGCTAAGCTGTACTATTCGGTCTTACTACCGATGACTGTTGGTAGGTTGACCCAAGACAATGGCAGCAATGCATGCTAGAATGAATACGGACGGCTAACTTCCAGCCTGTCTCTCTCGCCTACCATCTTGTCTGCTCTTTTAAATATTTTTAGTACCACCAATACGTACGTGTGTGTGTGTGTGTTTATTTGAGCTGATCAATTACTAGTACTGACAACTTAGCTTAAGTTGCCAGCTCTATCTGGCTATCCATCCATATCAGATCGTCAGGCCAGATCCACATTGTGCTGCGCTCCCTCCTTTCTGACCTTCCCTCAAACTCATTAAAACCCTCCAGAGCATTTTTGGTCAAAATCCCAATCCGTTATATTATGTAGTAGACAACATAAACACTTAAATGTAACTTCGATATGTCCCTTTCATGCGAGATGGATGGACAGCCATATCGAGGTCGTAACTTATCTTAAGTTGCCACCAGTGGACCTTTAATAGCTCAATATATATATATATATATATATATATATATATATATATATATATATATATATATATATATATATATATATTGGTGGAATGATTAGCATTTTCTCCATGAATGCCCCCCAAAATTGTCTTCTCCCTGTTCTGTCCTCACAAAATTGTCTTTCCTCTCTTTGTCTCTCTCTGTGTCCCCCTTCCATACCCATCGATGCTGCCACTGAGGCCATCAACCAGGCTACCACCATTCCACTGCCACCACCAAGATCGTGTTATTTAAGGCACCAATGGGATGATGATGGTGTTGTGGCCAACAATACATCTGGTGATGGTAGGAGGCAATGGTGGTTGGCAGATCCAACGGTTATGGTGGTGTTACTCAATGATTTCACGGTTAAAATGTTACTGGCAATCTCACGGTAAAATGGTGCTCAGCGATTCGACAGTGAAATGGATTATGGTATCTGAGGGTGGTCAATCTGATGTGAGGGGAGGCGATGCTCGGCCATTTCACAAAAATGGGTATGATGATGGTCGTGGTTCATGAATCATGGTGGTAGTGACAGTGGTGGTGGTTATGCATTTTGGATGTTTGTAGTTGTCTGATGGTGGTACCGACGGCGACGGTGATGTGATGGCAGTAGCGATTCCATGACAATGCTTATGACAGTGAGAGGCGGCAGTGTTGGGCAATTCCATGGTGATAGGTATGATGGTGGTGGTGGTGGGTGCATGATGGTGGTAGATGGTGGTGGTGGTTGTACGTATATGATGGTGGTACTAACAGTGGTTTTAGTATGATGCTGGAATTGATACAAAATAAGCCATTTTTTTTTTTACTAATTTTCATGCATTTTTACTAATTTGTGATTCTTGGAATTGATACAAAATAAGATAATTTTTGCTTGGGAATGCCGATGAAGGAAAGAGGTTGGGGAAACTTGGTAGTGCATAGATGGGTGTGGGTGAAATAGGCCGATGGAGACGGTAGTAAGATTGGTGGTTGATGGTGGTGGTTGTGGGGAATTTGGCGACGGTCGATGGCTAGGCGAGTTTGGCGGCTGTCAATAGTTCAGGTGGATCTGGGATTGGGTTATGGAGGTGTTGGAGTTCATGTTTTTGAGAGAAGTTGGAGATGGAGATAGAGAGAGACAGAAAGACACACAGAGAGAAAGAGAGAGAAAGAGAGGAATGGCCGGAGAGAAGTTAGAGATGGAGATAGAGAGATGGCAATTGTGTCCAAAGTGTCATATTCTCTAACCGCTCCACTTAGGGGCGGTTAGATGAGGTGATTGACAAAAAAAAATAGATCTCAACCGTCCACAATCACGTATGGACGGCCGGATGACGGGTGGAGAAATAAGGTTTTCTCCACGGATAGATAGGGATCAACCTCCATATATATAAACACAATAACCTCAACATTATAAATTTTGTAAAGTTAACGACTAGCTTTCAATAATTTGTCTATTGCACCCCACTTGATTAATTCGCAACTTATAGTGATAATAAAAAAAATGTCGGTAAAAAGACTAAAAACCTCGATCATAAAGTAACATTCGCTATCAACTCCCTCAAAATCTCAGTACTCAAAATAACAATAATTTCATCTCACTTACAACTGCTGGCGATGAAGATCCCAAATAATATTACTTACAACAATTGTCGCTAAAGCAATAAGTATACCTGCCAACGTTTACCATAAGCACAACTCTATAGCGGGGTGTTATATTTTCTTCCCCTAAAACACGAGTCGTCCTTGAAATTTGGTATGCCTTATTGTGCCTGAGTTACCAATCATGTCAAATCCAAAAGCTTCATGACATTTCGACTTGAGACAAAAGTTGTGCTTATAAGATCTTAACCAGTACTGTCCCATAACTTAGATTCCGTAATTGTTGAATGAATTCCTTTAGAGACGAATTCATTCAACATTTTCCTTTTTGGCTGGTTTTCCTTTTATATCGTTTTGTATTCTGACCATTTGACAACAAAGAATACATAACCAACCCAAGTAGAATCTAGTACCGGGCCTTAAATAAACGCATAAAGTCATCATCATTGATAAATCAACGACCATGTGTTACAAGAATATGATCACATCAAACTAAATGGAACTATCCAAAAATATTGAACCACGCCAAGGAAATATCTTAAGCATACGAAGTACATCTATAAATCGATGATGCGAGTACCGTGACCCGCCAAGGCAACCAAATTTTTACGTGAACCTGCATTGAAAGCCAAAAAAGAGTAAGAATAATGATTCACGTATCCAAAGCTATGAAAGAAGATTACTCGTTAATTATAAGCGATACAAGTATCCAAAGCTAACTTCGACTAGCAAACTATCATTCAAACAATATTGCAAGTCAAAGTGTTAGACTGTTGATGTAAATCATGTGAGTATTTATCGAACGGTACAATTATTATGGTAAAGGAAAGGTCATGAACCACATATACATTGATATGCTGAATATAATATACTAGAGAACTCTAAATGCAGAAAAAATAACTAAAAATACTCTACCATAGTTCATTAATGTGTTTCATAGCAATGTAATTATTTGTGCTGCTGGACAAACTCACAATCGATTAGTGCGCCGACGGCACAACCAATTACAAGTGTGGGATCTTTTTTGCCCTTAGGCCCTGGAGACTTCTCTGAAAAGGAAAAATGAAAATGACAAGTAGAAAGTAGAACGATTGCGGGCCCATAAATGACTAAGAGAGCTTTCGATTGATTGGGAATGTTTATACAACAATGTTTCCAAGTCTAGAAATTGAACTTCCTATCGATGGCAGCAAAAGCCTCTAAACAAAAGAAAGAAAAAGACTTCAAGTCTTGATTTGTCTGGTTGATGATTGTCTGATCCTTCTTTCTTCTTTGACCCACTATTTATACCATAGGTTTTGTAGAAAATAACTATCATTACAAGACAAACTACCCACTTAGAAAATAACCACCCACTAATAAGTAATCAACCACACTTATCCTTTATCAATAGGATACATTTTCATAAGTTAGTTTCTTTCACTTATTGAATCTTCCATTATCTCTTCAGAAATAATAAAAAGTAAATGTCATTTAGTGGCATTTAATCAAAGTGAATTTATTAGTGAAAAAAGATACTTTGTGATGCAAACATTGCCCACTCGGCTCAAGTAATTGAATACTTAAAAATTGCAAAGTGTCATATCTTTTAAAGGAAAAGCATTTTTGTACGATCGATAACCTTTCACGATAGGGCTTGTATTTTTCACTATCGGTTGTGATGAGTCAATTTTTTCACTATCGATAGGCTTTCACGGTTGATAGGCTTTTATTTTTCACTATCGATTGTGAAGAGTCATAACTTTCAAAGGGAAAGCATTTTTTTTTACTATCGATAGACATTCACGATCGATAACCTTTCACGATTGATAGGCTTGTATTTTTCACTATTGATTGTGAAGAGTCAATTTTTTCACTATCCATAGCGTTTCACGATTGATAAGCTTGTATTTTTCACTATCGATTGTGAAGAGTTATATCTTTCAAAGTGAAAGTATTTTTTTACTATTGATAGAATTTCACGATTGATAGCCTTTCACAATCGATAAGCCATTTATTAGCTTAAACTATATCATATTGATTTTGCAAGACAATATTCTCTATTGATAGGCTTGCACTCTTCGAAGTGCAAGCATTTTCACTATCGATAGCCATTATTTTACTATCGATAGCCTTTCACTATTGATAGTCTTGCATTTTCACAATCAATGAGCCATCGATTGGCTTTAACTCTTTATATTCCGGTGTCAATGACCACATTTGGTCAAGCCACTAAACAAACCATGACTATTTTTTGGCCAAGCCACTAACTAAATCAACATATAGAATGGCTACTGATAAGCCAATTCATTGAGCATTTCTTAATTTAACATGCATGGAAAAAATAGAACAAATAATACTTGACTATATTTGCAATTCTGAATAACCATTGAATTAATACTCTACCTTGGTGTGCTCCACAAACCCAAGTAGGGTATCCTTCTCCAAAAAATGTGACACCAATTGGCTCCCAATTACATGTTTTTCATCAAGGTTCACGGCGTCAAAAGCTTTAAACTCAGAAATATTAGGGAATATTGAATCGATAGCCACGGTTAGCTCACTGTACATGCCGTATGAAAAGGGATCTTTTTTGCTTTCAGTTAAAATAGGCTTGCAAACTTGCCCCTCTAGCTATATCGATTAAATCTCCTTTTGATATATCAATCACATATGAGCATGGACATGGTTGTTCAACTTTTTTAGCCATTTTTTTGGCACGATATTGATTTTACAAAAATTACTTACACCATTTTTGGTGTAAGTTTCAGCCAGTTGCATCAATGAATTCAAATAATTTCCCCTCGACACACATTTTTCATGCAATTCATGGAGAAAATACTTGAAGTTGGATATTGTGAAACGACTCCTCTTGATAGGTAGTCGTATTACTTTTTCTAACCATGAATTGGTTGTATTTATCTTCTAAGTATTGTCTTGTTTCAGCCATATTTGGTATTATCTCATTTGCAATAGTCAAAGAATGACTATTGGTTTGTAACTTTTCAACCTCAAGAAGAATGGAAAGGAATAATTTCACTTCCTTCTTCATTCATCTAACTTCATCTAAAACATCATTCGAGATTGTCGATGGATAATCTAAACCATTGTATCCTCTTATATGATTTTCTAGCCTTTGTAACTCATAAATTGTGTCTGGCAAAATGGTTGGCAAAATAAGTAAATTATAATTTGCATCCACACAAGTCACAAGATCAGCCCAGAAATCTCTTAAATCAGTCAGCGTTGCATTCATATAAGTTGTAAACACAAACCGTTGTTCATTTCTAGGCACTAAAGATGCCGATCTTCGGCCTCTCATCAAATCATTACAAAAATCGGCCCTTAGTTTTTTAAATCGAGCCTGAACTTCCAAAGAATTATTTAGAAATATTTTTCAGATATCCTGAATTTTAGTATTTGACATTTCCCCTTTTCAGATATAAGGGTTCCACTGGGCGTACCAATGTTTGCACTACTGGACAAACTCACAATCGATTGGTGCGTCGACGGCACAACCGATTAAAAGTGTGGGATCCTTTTTGCCCCTAGGGCCTGGGAACTTCTCTAAAAAAAAAAATGAAAATGAAAAGTAGAAAGTAAAACGATTGTGCGCCCATATATGACTAAGAGAGCTTTTGATCGATTGTGAATATTTACACAGCAATGTTTACAAGTCTAGAAACTAAACTTCTTATCGATGACAGCAAAAAGCCTCTAAACAAAAAAAAGAAAGAGACTTCAAGTCTTGATTTGTCTGGTTGATGATTGTCTGATCCTTCTTTCTTCTTTGACCCACTATTTATACTAGAGGTTTTGTAAAAAATAACTATGATTACAAGACAAACTACCCATTTAAAGATAAACTACCCACTTAAAAAATAAACACCCGCTAATAAGTAACTAACTACACTTATCCCTTGTCAATAGGACACATTTTCAGAAAGTTGGTTTCTTTCGCTTCTTGAATCTTCCATTATCTCTTCAGAAATAATAAAAAGTAAATGCCATTTAGTGACATTTAATCAAAGTAAATTTATTAATGAAAAAAGATATTTCGTGGTGTAAACATTAACCTCATTGTAAACAACTGCTCAACCCCCTCCAGACTCCGTATGGGCTCACCTTAGTCGCATATGTTCTTTATCTCACTTTACAGACTCAATTTGACAACAAATTTAAAAGCTGGTGTTTATCTAAGGACATGCTACAATGAAGGAGCCCCCTTGTATAGCAGAACACAAAATTATCTCCAAATCAATGGCCACAGGCATAAGAAGAAAGGAAATCATTATGTGTTTACATTACTCTTGGCAAGCATCAAAGTTTCTAATTATCCTAACCTGTAAAAGGTGCTTAAAGACCCTCTAACTTGGTAGATTTTTGATTGATTGATTGTAACAAAATCAATCAATCAAAGTGGCATACCTGTTTGTCACTTAATGGCGATAGATTTTTGATCGATTGAAACAAAATTAACTTGCTTCTGTTGCCTTTTAATTGTAAATGGCTAGGGAGAAGATTGCACCAGCAGAGACAATTTCCAGCAGTTGTCAGGCATTAATCTCATAGAAACATCAACTGACATGTCCAAGCTGATGTAGGATTACCGAACCTCCTAGTGATTTTTGAGAGGCAAAGCATTTTCATCGTGCACCCGAGTATATCCCAACAAAAAATAAAAGAGAAGAGGAACTCAACAACACTATTTTAACTAAATTAAAGAGGCAACGTCAATTCAAACAGGCTGCATACTTTTCTTAATACTCATGATTAGAGCAACTTACCATTGGATCCCACAGTCGCAGTAGCCTATAGAAACTGACCATCTGAATATGGGTTTGTGTTATTTATGCCATAGAAATATCTGGCACATTGAGGAATCTTACTACGCTTCTTTTTAGTGATTGTTTATGCATTTTGAACCACTGACCTCCATTTTAAACACCTAAAAGCAAACATTGATGCATTCAAACTTGTGCATTAATGCAACATTCGACTGTGGGTGTAGCCAATGATTAATTCGCTCACATTCTCCAAGAGATTGTGAAGTTAAAGCTAACGTTAAGCAGCAGTCCTGTCTCCTTGACAACAAAAATTTGTGCTTGATCAATGATGTAAAAGTTAATTGACTAGTCAAATATTCAACGTTGCAAAAAATACGGGTCAAGATGCTGACATGAAGCCAAACAAAAAAACGGGCTCTAACCAAAGTTAAATTCGAAGAACCAGCTCATATAAAATTATTTAATCCAGCTCATGGTCTTGCTCCAGAAAAGAACAATATGCACTAACACAATGCCGTTCTTCAATCGAGCACTTCTAAGTCACAAAAATTGGTTTATCTTTCGCCTCAAATCGAAGAGGAATTTGCCTTTAACATCATTGATTCTACAAGTCAGGGATCAACATACTTGTTCGGGATAAAGCTTCGAAGCCCTCGAGCAAGCAGCTTTGACGATCTTTCAACCGTGAAGATTAAAGAAGTCAAAATTCACGTTTCAAGATCAAACTATTTCATCCCTTAGATTGTGACCAAATTGGAAATCAAATCAAAGGATTTACATTTAATTTAATGTGAAAATCACATAGTGGTGTAACCCTATTACATAAAATCTTTAAATTGAATTTTTGTGCAATTATTTCTTGCCTTCCAGTTTAGACACAAAATTTGTCTGTACAAATTTTGTGTCTAACTACAACAAAAATTTAATTTAATGTTTTATGTAATAGGGTTACACCACTCTGTGATTTTCACATAAAATTAAATGTAAATCCTCCGACACAAGAAAGAGGTTGAGCACGCGGACCTGGAGGCGGATGAGGGCATAACTCTGACATACAGTCAGACGCATGTGAAGAAGAAGGATAAGGACGATGCACACCGGGCAGGGGACTTTGTTTTAGATATTTCCTGACAGATTGATGTAAGTTACGAAGTAATTTGTTTAATTTGTTAAACTTTTACCTTTGTATTCGATATATGTTACTTTAATGTTTTCAATGTCAAATCACTATTTTGCAGGCCTTGTATGAATAGATCAGGGGGTCCGGGCAGCAGTCCGGACAGCCATCAACTCCACGAGTACGGGTATGAGTACTGGGGGATTGAAGCGATGCTGGATACATCGGGGGTCGTCAATAGGCCGAAAGGCCGTGTACGGGGCCTGCCAAGCATGACTGCACGTGCCGTGATAGGAGCATCCCTACCCCCCACTGCCCCTCGACAGACGCAGACACCGACCATGGAGCAATCGTCGCTACACAAGGACGATATCCGTCGCATTGCTGAGGAGGTGTTCAGGATGATTACGGCGCATGATCATGTACAAAACACTATGTGCATTTACTGAACACTATATACGATTGCTATCGAGATTAATGCGTCTGTTACTTTACAAGCAGGGCACTACTGCTACACATGCCGAGTCGGATCCGGATTACAATGCCCCCATGGACGAGGACGATCAGCAAGATCCAGATTCCAAACTCGTCGACCCCTGAGCCCTTCCCCTCCTAGCTCTTTGTATCCCGCTCCTGTGCCTTGCCAACTTGTACTCCCCTCCCTTGCTCTATTGTATCTCGCTCTCGCGCGGCTCCTAAACTTTGTATACATTTTATTTTTCGATTAGTATAAAATTTGTAAATTTATATATATTAACTGTCTTTTTCAGGGTTAAATAATTGCTGATAGACCAGCAATTATTTAACCCTAATGTGTATTGAGAAATATTTGCTGGATTGAGAATGATTGTTAAGAATTTGTAAATACAGGTTTGGGTATTAAACAAATAAAAAAGTATTTTAAAAATTAGTTTGATTTTTAGCGACGGATTTTATTCCGTTGCTAAAAGTCTGCACTTAAGATGTGAATAAATGACTTTTAGCGATGGAATTTCCGTCTCTAAAAGTTAAATGACAGACTTTTAGTGATGGAATATCCGTATCTAAAAGTCATCCATTTTTCGAATAAGTTTTAGCGACGGATGTTCAGTTGCTAAAATTTTGTTGGTAAAACTTTTAGCGACAAATTTTTTGTCGCTAAATATTTTAGATAATAAATTGTTTTTTTTAAAAAAATCAAAATACCAAAATATATATAGTGACGGAATTTTCATTGCTAATTATACTCATAGTACCATCGTTGAAAGTCAATTTTTAGGAAATGAATTTTAAAATTCTATCGTAAAACTTTTAGGAACGGGGTTATAGGTAATGGACTTTTAGCGACGGGTATCCGTTGCTAAAAAAATTTCGCAACGGATATAGGACTTTTAGCCACAAAATTCCGTCGCTAAAAGCCCAATTTCTTGTGGTGTTGACTTAAGGTATATATTAGAAGCTCTAAAGTTTGTGTCTGAATGAGTTTGATGTGATTAGATATGATGTGGTAGGTTAACGCTTCGAAATTCGATGCGATGGATCTCCGAATTTTCGAGTCGTTACAACGAGCCTGGGCTGGATCATTATGTAATTGAGTTAAGCCTGTTCTAACCCGGGCTGTTTTGTCTTGGACTAAAGCCCAGCTTGATCAGCTAAAGTGGGAAGCCCTATGGGCTTGGGTGGGCCGAGCCGACATGGTCATTTGACACCCCTATTCCCACTCAGTTATTGTACTTTTTTTTTTCTCGTTAAAGATAATGAATGCTCTTGGGATCAATATTAAAATACATTAGTGAGATTTTATTTGCATAAAATATTAAACTAAGGATTTGTGTTTCGGATGACACCAAACATGTAATCATCATCTTAAACACGTTCTTGCTACAACCCTGGTTTAGCTCCTCTATCTTCAATTGCCAGTTTCACGACAATTAATGATGATAAATAGATAATGGTAAGTGGCATTTGCAAACACTTCCGGTTGGGTTGGCGAGAGATCTTAGCAGCAATTTCTACGAATTAGTAATTAAATGCCTAATCATATTTAGCATTTGTTATCGCTAAAGGAAACATTCTATTCTATTTCTTTTTTTTTGTTTAATCAGGAGAATTGTATTAAAATAAGAGTTTAGGCAAATACAAAATCGAGTATAACAAATATCACAGCTCAACTGAAGGCGAAAAATATTACAAAATCAATACGATCAAGAAGTACAGAACTATAACCTACATCCACCGCCTCTTATGACAGACAACTCCCGTCAAATATTATCATTATTAGTTGTACGTGCCGCGCAATGATAAGAGAAATAGTCATTTTTCGCAAGTCTTTATACTCTTTCTCATAAAACTGCAGGCTACGAAACACAAACACACACACACACACACACGTGAGTGCGTGCGTGCGTGTGTGTGTTCCGGACGTGTGCGAAGATTTTTCTGCATTATTAAAAGATGCGCAGGAGTCCTGATTTGAAAAATGTGAAATTAGGTTGGTGTGGAACAAAAAGCACGCGCACACGGAGAAAGCGCTTCGCTGAGTACTTTTCTAGTGAATGGTAGTTTGCAACTTGCGACTTACCAACTGCGCACACACCAAGACACACACACACACACACACAGTGTGAAGGAAGCGCGCGCGCGCACATACACATGCTGACTGAGAAAACGTCCACTCTCAATCAGCTTGAAGCAGTTTCAGGTGTTTGTTGAGAGAGATAGAGACCCAGATATGATTCTGATCAGATCGATCCGTCCGAACAGACGGCCGGCGTCGACGGTCCTCCTGCGCCCGCATTTACTGTATTATTATTCCTCGTCGGCAGTGTCATCTGCAGCGGCGGTTGAAGCTGAGCGCACGATTCGAGTCGGACCGAGGAACGATTGGATCCGCGGCGAGATAAAGTCCATCTACGACTCGCCTCTCCTCGATCTTCTCTTTCACGGAGTCTGTTCTCTCTCCCTCTCTCTGCCTCTCTCTCTCCCCCTCCCTCACTCCGTCTACATACATTTAGATATATATTTTCTGTTCAATAATGTTGGTGTTCTTTTGAGTTTTTACGAACTCCCATAATAGCGTTTGACCATGTAAATGTGTTGCTCATTGCTTATTTTGATTGTTTGAATTTTTCCCTTTTACCTTTTTCGAAAGAGTAGGATAAGTTTTTCTACACACAGACATGGAACTAAACTTGAATAGAAATCACACGTTTAATAGAATTCACTCGTTAAATAAGTGTGGCTTGGCAAGTGAAGATAGAGTAAAAAGGATGAGTAAAGTTGATGTTTAAATGGACTACATTTATCCTAGGGATTCGTAAAAAGTGAAATGGAGGATATCCAATAAAACTTAAGGAGTAGTACTTATTTAACTGTCACTCTTTTTGATTGTTTGAATTGAATATTCTTATACTTGAGTTCGGTCCTATAAGTTCGCAAAAGATGAAAGGGGGCAAAAGTTGTGAAACCGAGGGATCAGTAAATAGGCACCTATGACAGTTGTGTTAATATTAATTAGACCAGACAGGACGGATATGAATCATATAGATTAAATCAGAGCTTGCACTTAAAAGCTGGAGAACCATGTGGAAGAATTTTAGAAAGTTGCTTGAAGAACATATGATTTATATTTATTCCTCAATGAAACCTACATTTTGATAAGATGATTAACCTGGTTACTTTATCAAAAGAAATAAAGAAAAAGATCAAAAGGCGTTCAATTCCCTAGATTGAGCCATCCAATTTTCTCTTCATGATATGCAAACCCAAATTTGGAGGTTATAATGTGTATCTAAACGTCCAATGCATTACATCGAGAAACTCTTTCTCCCACTCACCGTCGCACACACCTGCTCTCACGCTGTTAAAGTCCTGATCCTTAGTCTAGAGCTTGAGATGTTGTGCCATAATCTCTACGGCTAAACTCTATACTGAAACCCTGTTTTCATAGTATGACCGTCACATTGTTCGTAAATCCACTTCGTAGAGCTTTAGTAATTCCTCTCCCTGTTCATTGCGGGAAGTAGTTGCTATAGGATAAAATTCCAACTACTGGGCTGAGTCACAGTTTGAGATTTCTAATTTTTCTAAGCCTAAAACCTTGGGGATTATTTTCTCTAGGCCATGGGCTTACTATCGGATATGGCATACCTTCTGTTAATGATGATTTGAACTCATAACGGGAACCAGGGTAAGTGGGTTAGAGGCTTTCATGTTTAGTGTGCGATGGCAGAAACATTATGGCTGAGCTCAGGGCAGCAAGAGGAGTCTTGAACTGGTCCAGGAGATAGGGCTCAGGTGTTCATGTTATTGGATTAATCTCTGGCTACTGCGCACCTGTTCAAGAGAATAGATACCAGATCAAACTCAATGAGGAAGATTGTGAACATCGTATTGCCCAATAAAGTAAATCTTATGTCTACCATGTGTATCGCGATAGCTGAGATGGGAATACTAAAATATGTTATGGTAAGAATCTTTGACCCCCCCCTCCAAGTATAAGGTTTAAGTTGTCCAGGAACTCCTCTCCCTCGTCTTGTCTAGTTTGTATTTCAGTTTGAATGCACACCTGCATATCCCGGGCAGTCTTTGGAATCATTTGATTCAGTACCATATACTGCAGAACGATGAAGCCACATAAAATGTGGATATGAATATAATAATTATACAGCAAGTATATGTTGATATCTATGGAGAGAGTCAGAGAAACACATGAGGCCGTTGTTAGTTGTGAGCTAGCTTATAAACAGAGCTTCTGATCAAGCATCTTGGCTCCTTAACCATTTAATTTTGCTCTGTGTCTCTCTTAAACCATTATTGAATTGCTGTATTAGCTCTCAGAATGTAGTGAAAATTAATCTGTAATTCCAAAAAGGTTATTATAAGCTTTTGTCTCGTATAAATTCTGAATTATAGTTACTCTCACCCTCAATAATGCTGCCTCCAAAGTACGGAAAGTTGTCTGCCCACAGGAGAAGTGAAGACTCTCCATCGAGTTGATGGATATAGGAAGGCTGTGAGGTCTGCAATGTATTGATAATCATAGGAGTCCTAAAGGACTTTGACCCACTAATCAGTATTGGCCACAGAAGCAAGATTTACACGGTCGACTAGGTCAAAGAGTGAAGACCAAGTCTTTGGTCCACCACGTGGCATCATTGTGGCACTTCTTGTTACTCGATCAGTAGTCATCCACATGTGAACCTGTCGAGCACCGAGAGACGATGGACTGCCCAATCAAGAGCAACTTAAACAAGACTCACGAGCCTGTATTTTCTTCAAAAAGCTAACTTGTGCATTGTGGCTTGCTGAATGGCTCACTATCTGAGAAGCATAAACCAGCTGCGGTTAGATGTTCTCAGATGATCTTGGCCTTCTAAAGAGGTTAGGGTTTCTTGGGTATTACAATGAGCTTCCTTAAGGCCGTGGTATTCACATCAAAGTGAACCATATTTTAGATGTTTTGAGACGATTTTAGCGTTCTAAAGAGGTTAGGTTTTCTTGGCTACCACGATGAGCTTATTAAAGGCCATGGTACTCTCATCAAAGTAAACCATTTCCCTAAGGATTGGTCTGCGTTAAAGGCAATAAGTTAAAAGGATTATGTAATCCTATGGAAGGGACTCCTTGAGCACCTCGATGTTATTGGGAAGGGGCTAATTGAGGATGGAGGATGAATGTAGGGGCTTATTGAGGCCAGATACCCACGCTTGCTCCAATTATGATGCTAGGCTGGTGTAAACCCCAAAAATGAGAAAGCTATATGTTTTCCACATCCTTAACACTCATCTGACATGCTAACCTGTGTTTGCATGTGCAACCTCAGTGGTGCACTGAGTGGCAAACACATTTCATAGTGGTGAAAGGCTACTTGACTCCCTAAGCTTTTGCCGCCAATGCAATTATGACCTAGATATCCATTTCCTAAGGGGAATAATGCTATAAATACGGATTGTTTATTCATTAAAGTGCTTAAAACAGTTTTGGTCGTGAGTTAATACTCCCAAGGCATTAGACACTCTTGAAGCTGTGCATCCATCTACATTGAAACCCTAGCTCCTCAAGTACTCTACTCCTGGGGGCTTGCTTGTCTTCACACTCTCAAAAGTTTGCCCTAGATTCTGTCCTTGTCTTCCTTAGACTCTTAATCTCTTAGATACAAAAAGGTCGAAGATTTAACTAGCCATTTGTTGACAGGTGAGCTGCTAGCTCGGAGTATAGTATTTGCCTCCTACGAATTGCCCCAGCACTTGAAATAAATCAATGAAGTGTTCATGTTCTCTTGGTGAACACAATATCATTTAGATTCAGGTGTACTCTAGTCTCCTCTTCGACCTAACATGTTCATCTTTTTTATTCTTTCACATAAGTATACACAACTATATAGCAACCAAAACTTGGTTGCGAAAGAGAAAAAAAAAAATTGAAACCTACAACATGAAGTGAACATCACAACTGGTACATACAAAACATAAGTACATTGTTAGAGATTTCCCATGTCAAAGCAATTCTAATAGCCTTAGATGAAACATGGACATGGACATGTAATCCCCCAGACCTTAGTTGCACAAAGCGGGGGCGGGCGCGGGGGCGGGGGCGGGGAAGCGTAAACACCAAGAAGAATCTAAGGTTGGGAGCGGCTTGAATAAATAAATGCGTAAAGAGTATTATCATTTGTTTAGCATAGTTTACATAGATAGCAACAACAGACAAGGAGACTTTAAGGACTTGAAGGAAGAGAGAAACAAGGAATTGAGTTGAAAAGAGCTTGATTTTCATGTATTCTATCACTTGTTCCATGCATCTCTATCCAGCTAGCGGGATCGGGTTCCCATCTTAGCTTGGGACGAGATCCCATGGAGCTCCTAACTTGGGATCACAAAAGCGAGTTTCCGAGAGAGAAACGTCACCATATTAGGAGTTTCCTGCAACTAAGCCCCAGACACCAGAAACATAAGTTGGTATAGTAGATTGTTCAGCCGCATCTGGAACTTCAAAAGCAGCCTATGGACTCCTTTTATGGTACTTCCCATGTCTCTGTCTCAGTCTCAGAAACACTTATATAGTATTTTGAAACAAAGCATGGAGAACCGCAAACTAGGAAAACAATTTTTTTAAAGCCCGGCCGCTTGCACATAGAAGTGCATCAGACTATTCACTATACACGTATAAGTCTCGTAGCCAAAAGACAAAAAGAAACCCCTCCTGCCTTACCTAGGCATGTATATCAGGAAGACACCCCAGAGAACACTGATTGGCATCTTAGGACTTCATAAGCTAGACTAATATGTTTGCCCCTTTTTGTAGCTAAGGTAATAAGAAAGTTCAACAGAAGGTATTTTAGTGCTGACAAAAGTCATGCGATGACTTGTTGAAGAAGAAATATGTCATCTTGATGTGTTTAATACTGTATCTTGGCAATTGGAGGGGGAATATCATTGCCTTGGCCAGATTAATCTATCTTTACTTCCAACTGGAAACAGAATAAAATAACTGCTAAGAAAAGATTGTTTGAAAAATAAGCCCAAAACAAGTCTTTCAGCCTTGCTGAGTGCAAATTGCATAAATTCCACTCTTGATATTAAATTTGTGTCATTAAATAGGCAAACTATCATTAATGTTTCCAAAACATAATACTTCCTTATAGGTCATGTCCGCGAAGATTACATTAATGTTAATACACATAAAACAAAAATGGTTAATTTTATTCAAGCCTCATCCAATTTCTGGTTTTATCTCTATATTTTTTTGTTTTCAACTCAAATTACTAACAGCATTTCTTTTGTTCTTATTCAAACCATGTCATTGATGCTGGTTATGTTACCACCATCATACTAGCGCATATAATGATGTACTGCTTGGTCTGATACGGAAGTTTTGTTCTAACAGGCTCAAGTTCATAGGCATGCTCAAAACTTTAGGGAGGTGCAGCAATGCACTCTTCTTTCTATTAAGACAGGTGGATGCAGTGAGGATTGTTCCTACTGTCCTCAGTCCTCTAGATATGACACTGGACTGAAAGCACAGAAGCTTATGAACAAGGACGCTGTTCTGCAGGCAGCAGAAAAGGTGCAGTTACCTTGTTCTGTTGCTGATTCCTTTTTTTCTTTGGCACTTTCTTATATGTTGATATATCATTTACAGTTTTCTATGTTATGTTGGATTTTATATTTAGTTCAGTGACCCTGGTAATTGGTTAGAAAGAGGATTACGAAATTCATATAGATGACGATGGTAATAAAGGGCATAATGATTTGAGGTTTTAAAGGAAGCTATGTGTCCCTGAAGAGAACTATGATGGTTTTGACTATTCGAGTAAGGCTATGACAATTCGAGTTTATCAAAGCATACTGGCAAAATAGAACTATGATGGTTTAGCGATTAGATGCACGCTACCCTGAGCGGGTGTATCACTTGCCTTTGTGGTTTGCAGGCGTCTTCTTTAATCTTTGTGGGAAACTTTTGTAGGATTCATGTAGACAGCTATTGAAAAACATGCATCAGATTATTTAGCCAACCCCAGTTAGTTTGAGGAAAAGCTGAGCGGAGTTGTGTAACATAGTTTCTTCTTCGTAAGATGCCATTGTCTTGACTGAGTTTTAGCATCATCAAGAATTTAAAATAGAAGATGCCTTTTTCTCATTCAAGGATTCTCTGAGTACCACAAGAAGTTTTGGCTGTTAAGCTTTTGAGAGGCAAGGCAGAGTAAATAAAGCTTTAGCAGTAATGTGTGCAAAACGATGCGTGAAAATTGTTGAACATGAAAAGCTCTTAACATTACATGTACACTGTCTAAAAATTAATGCTTTCACCTAAAACTTAGAAATTAGTGAATGATGCACGCCCCTGATCTCATGTGGAGCAGCTGATTATTCAATTTTTAATGTCTTTTGTGGTAAGTTTAATCTAGGAAATTTGTCAGCTGTTTTTTGGTTTAATGTTATGTTTTATATATGCTGCTTATTTTCCTTGTAACATCTCGATATATATGTATCCCTGGACAGGCAAAAGAGGCTGGTAGTACTCGTTTCTGCATGGGTGCTGCATGGAGAGACACTATAGGAAGGAAGACCAACTTCAACCAAATCCTTGAATATGTAAAAGAAATAAGGTAATGAACCATCCCCTTCGAATAATGAATACTTGGGGATATTATGGCGAAGAACCGCTGCTACTATTTCTTTGATGCTGAATTACGAAGTTAAAATTTAAAATAGAACACTCAGCAATCATTAATGCCTCAGTTTAATGAGTCATGACTTTGTTTAGAGACCAGGAAAACTGATCTTAATGGAAACTGGGTGTTGCACCACTAAGATTGCTCCACCGTGACCTGGATCTTCAGGGGTTGGAAACAGGGAAACCTCCTCTCTATAAGGATGTGTACCTGAACATTCCCTGATCCCACAATGGTGGAAGCATCATTAGTTGGGTCCCTCTACAGAAGGTGGGTATTTGAAATGGTTGTTATCCCTTATAGTTTAGCATATCTGAGATACGTAAAGACGAATTGTGAAGGCCGTTTTCTTTTTCAAGTAGGGGCAACTTGGCATAAATTTTGTTCTATAGAGTTCTGTTTTTGGTTTGTGGTAACACCCACTTTTGGTATCATGGCAATGTTTTCGAGTTGTAGTGTTGGTTTGGGCTTTATCATATAATGTTTTTTTGGTGCTTTAGAGTGTGTTTGGAACCATGGAATTTCATTTCAAATCCTCAAATTTTGTTGTTTGGAACATTAAAAAAAGGAATTGGATTTCATGGGATTTGACTGGATTTGTTTCTATAGTGTGAAATCCGATGAAAAATGGTCTGATTTCATGGTATTCCTATTTACTTGAATTAAAAGTAATTATTTACCTATCTTACCCTTTTTCTGGATCTCTCCAACAATGAACCAACCACCACCATCTTCATTGCCGCTACCGCACACTACTTTAACTACCACCACTGGCACCAGTACTGCCACCACCGGCACTACTACTACTACCACCACTACTGCCACCACCACCACCACCACCACCGTCGTGACCACCACCAAGCCGCCACCATTACCACTGTCGTTATCGCCATAACCGATGCCAACACTGTCGTCACTACTACTGCCACCACCACCACCACCGTCGTTACCACCACCACGCCGCCACCGTTACCACCACCATGCCGTTACCACTGTCGCTGTCGCTGTCGCCATAACCATTGCTAACACTACCGCCACTACTATTGCCGCCACCACCACAACCACCGCTAACACTATCGCCACTCCCACCACCACGGCCACCACTACAACCACCACCGTCGCCACCACCACCACTACTGTCACCACCACCAACGTCGTTGCCACCACCGCTAACACTATCGCCACTCCCACCACCACAGCCACCACTACAATCACCACAGCCGCCACCACTATCGTCACTCCAACATCGCCAGTAGCGCCATAACTACCACTATCGTTGCCACTACTACCACCACCGCCGCCACTACATCTCCCACCACTACCGCCACCGCCACTGCCAACACCCCCAATACTGCCACAACTACCACCATCGCCACCACTATTGCCACCATCGCTACCACCACCACTGCCACCACTACTGCCATAACTACCGCAGTCGCCACCACCACTGTCATCATTACTACCACCACCAACGCCGTCACCACCACCACCACCACTGCCAGTACTGCCACAACTATCACCGTCGCCATCACTATTGCCACCACTAACCACTATCATAACCACAGCCACCACTGCCACCATAACCACCATCACCGCCGTCGCCACCACCACCATCACCATTGCCGCCACTGCCGCCACCACTGCTACTGCTGCCACTACCGCCACCACCACCATCACTACTGCTGCTGCCACTACTATTGCCACCACCGCCACCACTACTGCCACCGACATCACTATTAGTGTCAGTTGACAACCACCAGTTACACCTTATTACACCTCAATACCACCACTACCATCACTTAATCACCCCACCACTTCCATTGTCGATGTTGCTACCCTGTGCAGTGTTGTTGCCACCACCACCACCACCATGTGGTGGCACTAGCACACTTGAAACCTCTTACCGTAATTTATTTTTCAGCGTAAGTCAATGATATAATTGTCTAAAAATCTATTTTCTTTCCATTTCCTTTGTTCTCGAAACACAAAATTGGAATTCCATGATTTGAATTCCCTTTCGTTCCAAACAAAAAAAGTGAATTCAATTCCGAATCCAATTCCAAATCTAAAATCCAAATCCTAAAAGAATTGGTTCCAAACGGACCTAAAGATGATTGATGCTGGAAAAACAACTAAAGCGAGTTCATCACACATCTATGGACTTTGGTAGAGGTTTACTACTCAAAGCAGCAGTTTACCCTATTTTTCATTGGTACTTGATCTCGGAGGTTTCTACTAGAAGAATTATGTTGGTAGTGGTTTCCCTATGCGGAAGGTTATGTTAAACATGACAAACATTGTTGGGCCCATTCTCTAAGAACTTTAGCTTTTAAATTAGATTGTAACTTGCTTGGCGCATGCCTGTGGATAGGAAACCAGTCATTAAGCGGTGGTTCTTGCTTAGAGCAGCACAACTAAGGTGCGTACAAGTGGTGCAACTCAAAAAACGAGTTATAGGAGCAAGTGTATGCATTTTCAATTTTGTACCAGAAGGGGCACAGCCAATACTATGTTGCTGGTAAACAAGAGATGGGCAACAAGGAAACCTGAAAATCATCTGACAATCTTTGCCTTTTGAGCTAGGAACTTAATGTCTAGTGGGCTTCTTTAGTAAACTGAGCTCCTTTATTTGGTTAGCTGTGGGACCAGCAGGTCTCTTGTAAATGATAAGCTCGGTTGAGAATCGGGGGAATACCTCTAACATGATTGAACCAAGACTCATTCTCTATTTGAGGTAACATGAAAGAATCCATAATTTTCTGTTTCTCTTTCTCAATGCCATAAACGTGGCAGAACTGAGTGCTCTTATAATATGTTGACTGCATACACTGCCATCCCACTGGTTGTACTTAACGAAATAATTTTTTTTCACTCTTCTTGCACCTGCTTTTCTACAACTCTTCTTGACTGAATTAGAACATACTTGCAGCTCGAGCTCAGGCCCATTCATGATTATTAGGGCTCAGTCTGTACCCCGTGCCCTCGCACTCGGTGTCTTTGCAACAAAGCCAAGCAAACGGAGTTGACATATTTAAACAAACAATAGAAACTGAGGCTATGGAGCTCAATGACTGCATTTCTGGTATCAAAAACTTGAAGGTCTCCAAGATCTATTTAAGACATTTGCACTGAATGCAGTTTTTTTGCTTGTTTGAGCCCTTAGTGTTCTGTAGTTGACAGGCCCAAACTCCAGACACCGAATTACCCATTAGTTGTAGCCAAACGAATATGGAAAAATTAGTTTGGTATGATCCCTTACAGCAAGCTACATTTGTATGATAACTCCAATGTTATTGCTCCAGTATGTCTGTACAAAGCCAGCACATACAGAACATGGACACAGCCATGAAAATACTGAAAAAAGAAGAGGTTTGGGCATAGCTTTCCATAATTTTAAGGCGTTTGACAATGATCAATATTTCTGTAGTTGTCTCTCTTAATGTTTTGCTTGCCATGCTTGGAATTGACTCGAGCCTAAATGTCTGTGTTGTAATGCCCACCAAAACGAACGGAAAAAAATGCTGCCTTCGTTGTATCAGAAACTTATTTCCATGTGCAGGGGTATGGGAATGGAGGTCTGCTGCACTTTGGGGATGATAGAGAAACAGCAAGCCTTGGCTCTCAAGGAGGCAGGCCTTACAGCTTACAACCACAATCTTGATACTTCGCGAGAGTATTACCCTAATATTATAACCACAAGAACATATGACGATCGCCTGGAGACCCTTAAACATGTTCGTGAAGCAGGGATCAACGTCTGTTCAGGTAATCCTGACACCATTGTTTGTCCTTCTGATCAGAACAGATTTGGGTGTGTTTGGGATTTTTGCCTAACTCGCTGTTCACAATCACTCGGACCTATGAATCTGGACCGGCAGCACGAGTTCCGATCAGATAGCCAGTGCAGTCAATAGAAAAGAAAAAAGCAAAAGAAGATAAAGAATCGTGGAAGGCAAAATCTGTGGGTCCCTGCTTCCCCTCCCTTCATCCCCTCCCAGATGGGCCATCTCTTCTTCACAGAAGGGACCAGTGCCATAGGCAGAGCAGACAATGCCGAAATCGCTCCCATGCCTCTAGTGCAATTCGTTTCCTTTTCCTTTTCACAACGGGCCATTCTGAAACACGGCCGCCATGGCGGTGGTTTGAATTTCTCACTGACACCATGAAAACAAATCTTGCTTGTTAAAATAAGCCACCATTGACAAATAAGACTGGCACTGAGTATTTTCAGATCATCTGCTCCCAAGCATAAAAAATCGTAGTCTTGGAAATGATCAAGAGTATAGAAATGAGAACCCAAAAATATTTTGTCCAATAGATTAGCCCTAAGAATCTAGAAAAGCATTTAGGAACCGACGGAGTTTGAAGCAAACATCGAGGCAAATCGTGGTGAAAAGTATAACTCCAGAGAAGAACTATTTACACAAAGCTCTGATCAGATAAGTATAAAAATGTCATTATCTAGTGAGTTAAACAGATCTAAACTGATAGATAGTCAAACGGTGATGCTTAAAATCATCGAAATATACATTAACCTTGTACTTTTATATAAAACAGGAGGAATTATAGGGCTTGGAGAAGCAGAGGAAGATCGAGTTGGCTTGTTGCATACATTGGCAACACTCCCTTCGCACCCGGAGAGCGTTCCAATCAACGCACTGCTTGCAGTAAAAGGCACACCTTTGGAAGATCAAAAGGTAGCTATAATGTTTCTGACGACATATTTTGCTTATGTATAACTCAATTTTGTAGTAGCTACCGTCTCTGTCATAGTTTCTATCAGTCAACAAATTCCTTTCTGTAGCCTGCAGAGCATAAAAGCCTTTCTTGCAATCACTTGAGATACGGGGATTGCATGTATAGTCAGCTCTCTTATATAAATACTCGACAAGTTCATAACCTCTAATAATTAACATAATGCATTGAAATAGTAATTTCATGACCTTACATGATCATTTCTATGTTAGAGGAAGATAGTTGTACAAACTACGATTTTTCTCATCCATTGAAGGGAGGTGGTACAAGAAAAAGTAAGATGTGACTGAGCACAAGAAGCTCAGCATGCACTATTTCAGAATGATGCCCAACTCTTTTCTGTCATAGATAATTACCTAAATGTAATTTTGTCAAGAATGCACAAGTATAATTGAAAGAGGCGTATCTTTTGTGTTTATACATGTGTAAAAAACTTGTGTTTTGGTACAGAATACTGTGCACGCATATAGTTGAAAGACGCGTATCTTTTGTGCTTGAATATGCATGTTTAAAGAATTAGTTTTTTGATACAAAATAATGTGTAAACTATGAAGTTAATACTTTTTACAGTCATTAATTTGTCACTCTCCCAAGATTATAAATTTGATAACAGGGTGATATGTAATAGATGGTTTTACTTCCTTGTGCAGCCAGTAGAAATATGGGAGATGATTCGGATGATTGCCACAGCCCGTATTGCGATGCCAAAAGCCATGGTCAGGCTGTCTGCTGGCAGAGTAAGATTCTCCGTACCGGAGCAAGCACTATGCTTTCTAGCTGGTGCAAATTCCATCTTCACTGGAGACAAACTGTTGACAACTCCCAATAATGACTTTGATGCTGACCAACAAATGTTCAAACTGCTTGGACTTCTCCCCAAAGCGCCTAGCTTTTCTGAGGATGTTGCAAAGGAATTTGAGGCAGAAAGCTGTGAAGAAGCTGCCTCTAGTTCAGGTTGAGTTCAAATTAGCTTTGGTATCTTTTGCGTGATATTCACTAAGGGCACCCTATTAGTAGTCTAATCATTTTCACCCTGTGAGGCTCACGAATATTGAGGCTAAAAAGGTTGCACATAGCGCATTAAATATGTTCTCTCCGAAGTGGTCGTCCATGAACTTAGGCGGATGATGAAAATTTAGCCTGTAGCATCCAAAGAAGAGATAGATTAGTCTCTCCCTGATTTTCTGCCAAATCTAATGACTACTTTAGCATATGTGAACGTTAGCTTTATTATTTGTTTTTTTTCCCCAAATTTGACTTGCCAAAATGTACTTTTTAATCTATGAATGCTTTACAGCTTTATGGGTTCGATCCCGTGTTTCTGTGTGTTCACGCCTATAAAAATCTATTCTAGGAGGCCAACCTTTATTTGGACGGTGGAGCAACTCCGCTCTAACCTGCCTTTTGTGACGGAAAAGTTATTGCTAAAAACTATTAGTATCACAATGTCGAAGGCATATGAAACATTATGTATCTACTAGCCCGAAAATCAGTGTCAAGCACGAGATGATTTTATTAATAGTCATTTATTTTAGTAGTTTTAATTTGTATCGTAAAATCTATTGTGCAATCTTATAATTTCATCAAAGATATGTCGCTTATATTTTTGGGCTGAACTTTTTTTTAGTAAAATAAATTAACCTTTGTTGTGAAATATTAATAATTAATGTCCGGAAAATTTGCTAATTCTGCTTTTGTAACTATAGATGAACAAAAATTAGAAGTTTATTTAGCACACAAATATGCTGTAACATTCTCGGAAATTTGGAATTCCGTCGCCTCGAACTCTCAGAACGAAACTTACCGGATCGCATTAAACCTAACAAAGTTGTTCACTGACACATCTTCTAAATCAGCTAATTTAACATCAACTCAAATTTTTATTACAACCGCTTAGCTTAATTATTAAAGCTTATCCCTTTGCAATTCAAATTCGTAAGAACAAATTAATAGTACCTACCCGTGCAGGGGTCTTAGTATATAGTAGTGGTGGGTTCATCGGAATCTCACACTGACTCTAAATCTCATTCCCGAGCAATATACTGCTGTTCAAAACCTACAGAAAGGAATCAAACGAAGGGTGAGCTTTTGAGAGCTCAGTAAAGTCAAACAATATCATTCAGTGTTAACATAAGCTCAAATCACCAAAATCAATTCGGGTTTCAATAACAATAAACATATGATATGAGTCATCATTCAGAATTTTAAAAGAAAAATTACAAATAAATAGCAAAAACGATTGCGAATCATTATCGAATTTAGGCACAATAATTTGGAAGAACGGATACAAATAATTATCAAATTTGCTCAGCATGCAATACAGGCGAGCATCACAAGATTTTCAAAAAATCGATTCAAGTTCAACACATTTAGGTTTTCTGGCAATAACATGTTGATATCAGTACACAATTTGAAGTTCACCACATTAGCCATAAGTAGATCAAATGAGTACCTACGAGTACGAGTTATCAAAAGAAGGGTTCAGATATAATCCCTTACCTGCATTCACAGTTAAACTATCCAACCGGAAGTCTTTAACTTTAACCTAAACGGAATAATCAAATTATTAGAACACATACTATAACAAAATATTATAACTTAATACGGGCTCACACATACTCCCAAAATAAACCTCCCTCACTCGGTATGTAAAATTATCAAAATGCCCCCTCAGACTTAGATCATAAAAATGGCCTTCCCATAAGTAGAATCACTCAAATAACCTTACTATATGTCAATTTATGCAAAAATACATTTTTACGAATGAAATTAGCGAAATACCCCTCAGGGTAGTAAATTACCAAAATACCTCTGGGTGTTTTCAGTACCGAAAAAACTCCAAAAATATCTTAAAACACTATTTTAAGCATTTTGAAGTAATATATGGGCTAAAAACTATTTTAGAGAATTTTTGCCTAAAAATCCCCAACCGGTTCCCGGACTGAGCAATCAGAAGCCAGTTTTGCAAAAAAATACCTATCAGTCTCAAAATGGTACAAAATTATAGAATATGAAACCTATCTATAAAATAAGATTTTACTAAAATTTTTGGATTAAAATAATTATTATTACTATGTTAAATAAATCTGGAATTTCTCTAATCGATATCCTAATTTAACATCCTTTGCAGACACCGAAAATTCTCGAAACATTCCAGAGCGTAGGTCTTGTAAAAATATTAGAGGTTCCAGTTTTGCACTTTGTCCAATTTTGACCTTAGATATTTATAAAAATTCGTGAAAAACTGCCTAAGATAAGTCCTACCTTTAGAGATAATAACACTTACTATTTGAATCACGAACCTACTATTTCACCTTATTTACTCCTACTTCTCTTCTTCCACCTTCAGCCGAAGCACATGGATGCTCCAACTCACACATACACCCATTAATTTGTCCTCAACACACACTAGAAAACACCTGCATGGATTAACTAACACCCACTAACATAACTTAAACACAATTACACCTCATTACACCAGCCTATACACATGGATTATCACATATACATACGGTCACAGACACAAGCACACAGTCGCTGACCCACACTGTCACCCTCACAAACACACTGATTCCCCACCAAATATACTCTAGATCACTCAAAACACCTTGCAACACACACACACACATGTGCACCATTAACACCTAATTACATCCAATTTGCACACATAATCACCCACAAACGCACCCATAAAACAAACAAACACACACACACACACACACACACACACACACACACACACAGAGTAACGCACTCTTCACACAATGTTGGAATTAGGTTTTATACCCATTGTGGAGAAGCAACTTTGACTCAATTTTCAAATGGGTTCTAAACCATATTTTGGTTAGGAATAAATTGATTCATGTTCATCTATTGAAATAGATGATCATGGTATATTCACATATTTAAAACAAATGGGAGGTAAATGAGAAAATTGAATTGAAGTTGGTGGTTCAACTTGAAGGGAAGAGAGAATTCCACATTAAAGAATTAAAACCAATGTTGTCTCCTTATAAGGCTTAGCCTTGAGCTAAGGGTTGGGCCTGTTGAGGGTACCCATGTTTTGTAAGGAGGGAGAACCTAGGTTGACCCAAGGTCTATTACCACACACGCGCGCCCTCCCTGTCTTGGTCCGGTCCGGTCCGTGGCTTGGGCCCATCAGGCTTTATTCTTTTTGGGACAAAAACATTTTAAATAAATAAATAAATATATTTATTTTCTTTTCGAAAAAGTTGTGACCTTTCCAGCTTGCAGTTTTTTCTGTGAAGAGTTGCACCCTAGTGAATACTCTGTGTATAAAAACGAGTCAGTTACAGATATTAATTAATTTTTAATCCTAAAAATTTTCTTTCTGTAAGATTCTGTCCGTTTTTCTGTGTCCGAAAAAGAAAAGAAAGAGTTCTGCCATTGTTTGGTTCGCCGGGTCTGGAAATTTGGAGTGCTCCTATTTTCAGACGTAGCTGTTGTATCCTGGGAGATTGTCGTCAAAAGCAGTCAGCACCGTTGCGGGACGAATAAGTCTTAAAGACAGTGAATCAAATTCACGCCATTTTACTGTGAGTTATTACATATTATTTTCTTGCTTTTGTTATTGCTATTTTTGGAAAGTTAACATTTGTATGTTAGTCTATTTTTGAAATTGTTTTTTTGCACAACTACACACAAAGCTATTTTTCCCAACACACAGAACACACATCAACCTCCTCAACAACTCACTGAAACCCATCTCCTCCCCTCGTACTCACACATTAACATATAATCCTACAAATCATGCACATAAAATAGCTGAACACACACACATGAACACCTACAGCTCCCCCACTGTCTAACTGTGTTCATGGCCACCCCATCCACTGGGCGAAGCTCAAACTCTTACCCAAAAATTGAAATTGCAGACTAAGGAAGAGGGGGAGGGATTACTTTCGAGTTTCTTCTTCATGCTGTCTGTCTGTCTGTCTCTCTCTCAAATTTGCAGCCCCCTCCTCGAAGCTCTGTTTTCTCTTTTTTGCTACTGTTCTCTATTTCTCCTTTTTGATTTTTTTCTTTCTTGAATTTCTTTCCCTTTCTTTCTTTTTGTTTTCTTTTCAATGATTCCCCCAACACTTATCTATACATTAGTTTTTAATTTTATTTCATTAGTCATCAAACAATCAAGGAGGAGGTGGCACCATCTTGTGACCAATTTTTTAAATTTTACAAAATAGCCCCTATAATTTTTTAAAATTACAAAAATGCCCCCAAAATTTTGAAAATTATATTTTTGCCCCAAAACTTTTTAAGCTCCTATGCATTACTAATACCCGAGCGTTGCTCAAATTAACGCTTGTCTATTTTTTCGGAGCACATATAATTATTTAAATAACTCCTAAATTTGGGGTATTACATGTGCGGAGAACATATTTAGATCAATTTGCTATTGCATGAGACATTTTATTTTTTTCTATGTATCTTTTAAAATTAAATTGTTCATATCAATGGGTTGCCCATAACATTAAATACATATTAGTTTAATATTGATAGAGAATATTTTGGTCAATATATTTTCTTGCAGCTTGTGAATAAAAGTTAATCAACATGACTAATTAAATAAGGATGATGTGGCATTTTTAGGAGCAAATAGAATCCATCAATAAAGTATACATAGAAAATAATAATTATTGCATGAGATAATATTATAAAGTTTAAAAGTTTAACCAACATGACTAGATAGGATAGCTTAAAACCTCGTATTAAGCAAATTGTTGAACAAAACTTAACCAACATTTAACAAAGTATATAATAAGCATGTTTAATAAGTCAGATTTATTTTCAAATATAATAAGGTTTTAAATCTAAGTTTTGGACTACATTCATCACAACATAACCAGTAATTTTATAGTCGAATTTTATTTGATCAACTTTGACTTGCACTAATTTCAAGAAAAAAGTCTAATGTAGTTACTATTTCAAATTTTCCCTCTTACAAATATTAGGTATATATGGAGGGAGGGAGGGAGGGAGGGGTGGGGGGGATGATTAAATTCGGAGAGAGAAATAGATTTTAAAAAAATTAAAAGGGTAAACATAGAAAAATACTTAAAGAATATTTCCTAACTAAAAAATGAGCAACTTTTTAGGGTAACCAAAAAGGAAAACTGATAAAATAAAGTGGGGGCAGAAGAAGTATCTTTTTAGATTTACATGCAATTGTATTTTTTTAGATATTCTCTCATTTTATTCAAGAAAGAGAGGGTGTTTGGGATTGATTTTAGATTGATCAAACCTGATTGAATTCAAATTAAATCAATTTTGAAGTGCTTGGCAAAAAAATAGTAAACTAATTAAATCTGCTTTAATGTACTCAAAACTGATCAAATCCATAATCTTCATTTTCTTGGGTTAAGTGTAATCAATTTTGGAGAATCATGTTTGATCAAAAGATTTATCAAAATATCCTTACATATAAACAACATTAAATGCTGAATTTCAGTTTAAATACACTATATGGTAATTTTGCAACACTTAACCTACTTTAATATCTTTTTATCCAAACATTTAACAATTTTTAATCTATTATGCTTAAAATAGAGCTGATTTTAGAAACTGATTCTGATTTAATCAAATTTTACTTTTAAGAATCAATCTCAAACGGCCTTAGAGTCTTTAGGAGTATAAAAGTTAACATAAAATTATAACATATTGCTATATTGCTAATGCAGAATTTGGAATGTTTAAGAGTTTAATTACAACACTAAAAATCCCATAGAAAAAAATTTGTTCAAAGCTTTTCCAACATAAAATTATTAAGGTTTTAAAATTTATACCTATTTTTTTAAATATATCTCATATAAAATTTGCTTACTATGATTTTCTACATTTAGCGTGGTTAAGTATTTTTTGTTTTACATGTGATTATTTCATGTTAGAAAGCTTTCTCTATATATAATATTCAGATAAAATCATTATGAGTTACTATATTGGTTATAAAACTTTGAATGTTTTGAATTGGTTTTCGAATTGCAGAAGACTTACTATTTAGATATTACCTATTATTTGAAAATGTATTAATTTTAAAATTAAGGATCCCCTTTAAAATAATGTTTGGAGATCCTTAGCGACATTAATATGTTTAGCATTAGCTTTTATATCCTTAGCGACATTAATATGTTTAGCATTAGCTTTTATATCCTTAGCGACATTAGAAACACAAGGCATTGATGTACTATGAAAAGAAACTATCATTGCATTTATCGCCTTAGTTATTAGGTACTATAGCTCATGATCCCGAGCCAAACTCGGGTCAGTTAAGAAAATATTTTAAAAAGAAATAAAAAGTGTATCAATGCATACCACAATTCATGAAACAGAAAAAGGATTAATATCTTATGAAAAGAAAATCTACGTTTCCTAAAACTATAATTATTGGTAAGAAGTTTTTAAAACTTAATCAAGGTTATAGTACTATCAAGTCCTTTTAGTGGTTTTAGTGGTCCAAGATGTAGCATTGCAAAATCAAGTCTCATAAGTTAAAAAATTAAGTTAACAGTTCTTCATCTTTGAAATCATAAATGTCTTAATCTCTTCTTATCTTTTTCATGAACCATTGTTTCAAGAAAACACTAACTTATTAAGATACAAACATAATATCCAGCATAACATTTATACGCCTCACACAAATTTAAAGTTAATGTCTTGATTAGATTGTCATGCAATTCTTGCGTAATATTTATGTACCGTATATATATTTGTTTTATTTCCTTTGAACTGTAAATTGAAAAAATAATGAGTGAATTGTGTTACAGTGTCATCGCCATATATTTTCATTCCATAAACTTTGATTTTGTGTCGTTAAACATCATTTCAAATGAATGTATACTTAGCATTTAGAATAACAAAATAACATCAACCCTAATTAGCAAATATAATTATAATTGTGATAAAAAAATGGTGACACATTTTACATATCTATTTTAATTCTAAATGCTTATATATAAATCCTACCCTTTAGGTATAGGTAGAGAGAGTTTTTAAGGTGATAATGACTGAACATATCCTCATAAGTTTTAATAGTGGTTAAGTAAAAATTTACAGGACTTATAGACGTCTCATTAATTTCAAGTAAGTCATTCACTTTTGCTAAAATAATTTTAAACAAATGACAAAATAATATTGAATAACGTGTGTTTTTTAGGTGTTTAGTCAAAACTAATACTTGATATATATGTACATTGATAAAATATAGTTTAAAGATGTTTAGGTTTAAAATGTTTGACTTTGCTTTACACATCCAACAGGTCTACTATTTATTATAAAACTACAGTTCTTACATCCGGTGAATGCCTTTAGTGGGGTTTTTTTTTTTTTTTTCAGATACTTATTTTATCAGAACATAATGTGACTTTCATATGCCAACTTTTGCCGGGTTATTCTTGTTGACTATAATGAACTTGTAAAATTTTGCAAATATCCTTATGTTAATCTACCACTTATAGGGTGGAGATTAGTTCATATAATTTTTATTAAATACACATAGCAATCATCACTCATAGTTATAATCGAAGCTATTATAGTTGCAATTAAGTTCCAAAGCTTATAATGAACCCAATATTTACTAATTGGTCTTGTTATTGATGTTGATCAACTATAAAAATAAAATATTTTGTGTTCGTTGTTACAGTCCTATTAATAAAATAAACTGTTAGTCTATATTCAATCACAATAAGTTTTGTAAAATTACTTAAAATAAATTTATTGTAAATGTTATATATATTTTCTCAAATACACTAAGAGTACATTAGTCGTATCTTTTTTTTAAATCTCATATGATTTGTTTTCTAAATCCTTATATATGGGATAATAATCAGTTTGTTGGTCATAAAGTCTTATTAAAAAATTTTGACTTATAATTTATTTATTAAACTATATCACACTATTCATTTTTTACGACGACTATCTTATGTATATTGCGTATATATCTATATATGAATAAAGATTATATATTTAACTCAATTTTTCATTTTTTTCCTTCTAAAGGTTACTATAAAATATACAAATTTTTATATCCACATCAAAGAGTAGTTTTAAGAGTACAATAGTAAAAATAAGTCCTAACAAAATGGTTAGAATTAATTTCTAAATTATACCATGCGTATGAATATAACCTTTAGTATTCTTGCAAAATTAATCAAACAAAACATAAGGACTCCATCAAAATTTAAATCAATTGTTAGATGATTTTTTATGTTCTAAGTCTCATAAGCTATTTAACTTCAAATGTAACATTATTTTTGTCTTCTACATTAAAAATGTTACTTTCATTTTTTATTTATATAATTGAGTTCTTTTATTCATATTGAAGAGTGATTTTGAGAATGCAATAGTCAATATTAAGTCTTAATAAGTTAGTATATTGATTCAGTTGAGTTTTAGAATGATTTAAATTAGTTTTTAAAGTATATACGAAAAACCCTCATTGCTCCTGCAAAATTAATTAATTTAAAAATAAGGATCTTATTAAAAGTTAAATCAATTATCAGTTCACGTTTTTATTCTAAATCTCATAACTTATTTATTTTTTTTTGGGTTTATGGATTTCAATTTTTATATTAAAGAATACTATTTAAGGTATATATTTAACCTGTTGGTCGTGAGGTCTTATCCAAAAATGATGACTTATAATTCATTTACTGAATCTATATCACATTATTCATTTTTTTATGATGACTATCTTATGTATATTGAGTATATATATCTATATATGAACAACGATATTATATTTAACTCAATTAGAACATCACTTTTTTCCTTCTAAATGTTATTAGATATATAAATTTTGATATCTATATTAAAGAGTGGTTTTAAGAATACAATAGTCAAAATTAAGTTCTAATAAAATGATAAGAATTAATTTTTAAATTATACAAGGCATACAAATATACCTTCAGGATTAATCTTGTGAAATTAATCAAACTTAAAAATAAGGACCCCATTAAAATTTAAGTCAATTGTTAGATGACTTTTTTTGTTCTAAGTCTCATAAGTTGTTTAACCTCAAACGTGACATTATTTTTTCTTCTACATTAAAAAGGTTACTTTCATTTTTTTTTATATATAAATGAGTTCCTTAATCATATTGGAGAGTGGTTTTAAGGATATAATAGTTAATATTCAATCCTAATAAGTTAATATATTGATTTGGTTGAGTTTTAGAACGATTATAATTAGTTTTAAATTATATAGGGCTTACAGAGAACCATCATTACTCCTATAAAATTAATTAATTTGAAAATAAAGATCCTATTAAAATTTTATATCAATTATCAGATTATGTTTTTGTTATAATTCTCATAAGTTATTTTTATTTTGGGTATATGAATTTTAATTTTCATATTAGAGAACACCATTTAAGGAATCTTAAATGGTGTATTAATAGATTAAACTCAATTAGAACACCATTGTCAAAAAGAAGTATTAATAGATTAATATATTGATTAGATTAGAGTTTTAGAATGATTAGAATTAATTTTTAATTGAATATAAAGCTTACTAATATAGAAATTATTTTAATCTTCAAACAATATCCAATGTAATATTACAGACCTTTAGTGACATTATCTTTTTTAGTATATGTTGTTTATAAGTCTATTTTACATTGAAAACATAATGCAAAGAAGCGATGATGTGTCATACAAATAAGTTATCAGTGTCTTTCTTGTATCCCCTATTATATATTATATAGATTGCTCGATATAATGAAGTATCCGCTCATTTCAAATGTTTGCAACTTGTGTGGTTAATTTTTCTTTCTCTAGAACTAGACTTGCAAATGGCTTCTTGTCACCAACAATCTCTCTATATAAATCCTTTGAAAAGAACAAGAATATTGACCATCGTTCCACCACTGTTCAACATCGAGGGGTGGTGCATGAGGTGCCCCGAGTAGTTAGATCTTAGCTTAAATTGAAATTACCTTTCCTTCTATTTCTCCCTTCTTCTTTTTCCACCTTTCGCTAATTTCTTGTAGATCTAGGCTTTTGATTCTCAGCCCAAGTCAGAGTGAGCATGGTTCAATTTGGGGATTAAACCTCAAATTGAATTATTACCCATCGGCTTTAAAAATTTTGAACTGAGCCAAGCACCCTCGGTCTGAACGGTTCGATTTGGTCAATTTTAATCGGTTTGCACTCATTTGAAAAGATTGTTCTTTTGCACACCTATTATTAAATTCAAATTCAAATTAAAATTTGAACTTGAAGTTATAGTTTATCTAAATTGCATATTATCTTGTCAGATTCAATATTAAAGTGCTCATGTTAGTAAAAGATATAACCAGAATTCTAAACATGCTTTACAATAAAAAAAAACAATTAAGTTTGCCTTTGTCATTGTTGTACAAGAAACAATGAGCGATTATTCATGACAAATTCGTCATAAGGTGATAGTCAGGAATAATTACTCATTGCCTAACCTAAATGATATGTCGATCAGTTGCGAGGTGCTGAGCGTTTTCTTTCTAAGACTGACTTACGAATGGGTTACCACTAGTTAAAGATAAAGAAGGATAAAGTTGTCAAGATTGTCTCCAGAAACAGAGATGGGCATTATGAATTCTTGGTGATGTCATGTGGATTAACTAATGCCCCTTGGCATCTATGAATTTGAATCTAGACTTTTGGGAGTACTTGACCATTATGTCGTCGCCTTATTGGTGACCTTATGAATGGTACTAAAGGCAAAAAGGAGCTTGCACAATGGCAAGTTTGGAAAATTTTAAGAAAGCTAATGGTATGTCAAATTCAAGGAATGTGAATTTTGACTAGGAAATCTGGATGTATGGGGTTGATGTGAAAGTAATTGATGCCAAGGAAAGCAGGTTTATACCTATGTGGAGGTGCCACAAAGGCTACAGTTCGAGTCAGCTTCCAAGTGCACAAAATGAGAGATAGTAAGGACGGAGTAAAGGCTGAGAGCAAGGCTTCCCAGACAGGCCGTAAGGAGTGGCAGTGCGGCAGAGACAAGGTCGAGATGAATAGGGCCAGCAGTCGACAGTCCAAGTCAAGGTCTGAGTCGGGGTCCAATGTTACGGTCCAAAGTTATGTTTCTCTCACTAGAATCCAAGAGCTCCCAAATTCTAGAGTGAGAAAGTGATTTTGTAAGAATGAGCAAAAAGTCCCTTTAAAGTCTCAAAGTTCACTATTTATAGGAAACAATATGCTTATGTCACAAAGTGCCACATGTTGTCCCCTGGGAGTGACATGTCACTAGGGGGTCCCAAAATACCGATTCTCTGTTGGACTACCGGTTCCTAAATTCGCGTTGCCTGCCCCACACAGCGTCGCTCTACCTGTCTCAGAAGACTAACCACACTGCAGTAGCATGATCAGAGTAAGCCCGTTGCCCCAACCACCTATCCAAGCCCTTACTGAATCCCACAAGATGCGTCAAGAGACGCGCAGAGAAGCTGGCAGTGGTGAGGGTTGCCCTTATAGCCAACTGCCAGGCGAACTAGGTGCAATGCCCTCCGAGGACCTTCTCCCGTCCCGGAGTGACTCGGGGGTCATTGCCCTAGTGGTATCGATGATCAATGGTAACATGAGTGGACATGCTCGTAGCTCGGTGCTCAGAGTCTGTGGCGAAGGGTCCTCGAGCCAGAGCCCCTCGTGATTGTGATGGCGATGGCTTTAAGGTTGTGAGCCCATCCCGTGGTGGCGATGACTATAAGGTTGTGAGTCCATCCCGCTGCGAGGGGTCCTCGTGCCAGAGCCCCCCGTGATTGTGACGGTGATGGCTTTAAGGTTATGAGCCTATCCCGTGGCGGCGATGACTATAAGGTTGTGAGACCATCTCGCTACGAGGGGTCCTCATGCCGGAGCACTATGAACAAAGCCCTCCGAAAGCAACATGATTGTGGCGCATGGGCGCGATGCCAACAACATTAGACAATACCTGGTGCCGTGGGCACATGTCATGGAAGTGGCGCACTGGTGCGACGACGAACGTCACGGAGACAGTACCTGGTGTCGGGGCACGTGTCATGGAAGTAGCGCATAGGCGCGATGACGAACGTTGCAGAGACAATACCTAGTGCCGGGGGCACGTATCATAAAAATAGCACACTGGCACTGCGACGAACGTCACGGAGCAATACTTGGTGCCAGGGGCACGTATCATGAGAATGGCGCACGGTCACGGCGATGAGCGTTGCTAAGCAATACTTGGTGCCGGGGGCACGTATTATGAGAATGACGCACAGGCAAGGCGACGAATATCACAGAGACGGTGTACGGGCACGCGTTCGGTGTCGTAAAGATGGGATATGAGTTTAGTGTGCCTGTTATAACAAAATAATGAATGCAACATGTAGTAATGACAAAGTTGGGAGTAATGGTATGCAATCGTCGGTGACGGGTCATTCGGCGGTAGTGTGCGACTTTGGGCGAAGGGCATCGCGGGAACGGTGCACAGTCACGGACGATGGACGTCGCAAGGTTGATGCATGACAGACGTCGTGAGGTTGGTGCACAAACGTCCATAAACACTGCGGAGGTGCAACGACTCGAGAAAACAAGTGCGCGCGCGAGGGGAGGCAATAGGCCAAAATTGGGGGAAGGCCAAGGCCACCACCCCTGGGGAGGCCGAGGCCGACACTAGGGGGTGGCCAAGGCCAACTCCCATGGAGGGAAGCCAATGCCATTCCCTTTTTCGATGAACTTTGGGCCCGTCGACGGTAGGTGTTTTGATAGGCAATAATCAATTCGAAAGTTGCGTTACGACGAGCATGTCAACGTGAATGGTACCCATGTGACGAACAAGGTGTCAAAATCACATACAAAGCGTACGAAAAGGACTTTGCACCAAAAATGAAGAACCGTGGGGGGGGGGAAGGCCAAAGCCAACCCCCATGGGAGGCCGAGGGTGAGGCCGACCCCATGGCCTTGGGGAGGCTGAGGCCGACCCCATGGCCTTGGGGGAGGCCGAGGCCGACCCAATGGGTTTGGCCAAGGCCTTTGCCCCTAGACCTCGTTGCTCTGATTGCGCCGTCGGTCGACATTTTTTGATGAAAAGGTGTTCAGGTGGTCTCGGTGTGACGAACGTGCTAGCGCGAGTGATGCTAATGTGAAATAATTAGTGCCTAAGTCACGCACAAAGCGGGCGAAGTGAAAAATGCTTGTGACTAAAGCGTGCACGCACTGACCAGTTTGATGCATTGAAAAGTTGACCGTTGACTACGCGGACGTGTTTGCGCAAAGCGGGACCCCTAATGGGCCATTGGGTGCAACCAGAATAGGTTGGGAGATAAGCCCCCAGCGTGTGGTGTGCGGGGGGGGGCGCAACCTGAGCGGGCGCCGCACACATAAACGTCCGGGCCCAAAAATAATGTGTCGGGATCGAATTTTTGAAGAACGGACGTTACAGTAACGAAAGACTTGGTTGATAGGAATGTTCGTGAAAATTTGCCCTTTTTCCATTTTATTTTTGCCAAAAAAAAGTTAGCGCGAAGCAAAGTAATAGCGATATCGAGCGAGAAAAAGCGGAGCGACAGAAAATTGAGTATGCGTATCCGTTAGCGTTGGCGTGGAAAAAAGAGTTAGCGCGAAAAATAAAATTTTATCCCGAAATGGGTTTGCGTGAAATTTTTTTTATTAGCGGTAAAATTAATTACATAAAAGTTGTAACGTTATTCCCAATGAAGATAGCACAAAAAGACTTAAGCTAGCGCAAAGATGGGAAGCAGTTTGAAAAAAGAGTTGTTGGGAGTTTTTGGAGGGAAAGTTTGAGATTGAATTTTGAATGAAAAGGGGGGGGAGTTTTGAGGGGAAAGTTTAAGACTTTTGGGAGAGAAAAGGGGGAAAGGTTGGTGGAAAGAATAGAGAGTCTTACACTTGGAGGAAGAGAAGAGAAGAGAAGAAGAGGAAGAAGGAAGGCACATGAGGTTGAGGACCTCCCAAGAAGCCAAGAGAATGCAACAAGGTAAGAGAGGTGATAGGCATGGGGAAGGGGGTGTGGGGGTGGAGAGCCAAGGCCACGGATGGCCGAGGCTGACCAAGGCCATGAGGCTGAGGCCGACCGGGGCCATCCGGCCGAGGCCGAGGTCGAGAAGGGGGAAAGAGGGAGGGGGAAGGAAGGGGAGAGGAAGAAGGAAGGGGAAAAAAAGGAAGGAGGGGAAGGGAGGGGAGGCCTCGGCCGAGGTCGAGGGTGGTGGTGACACATGAGGAAAAGAGAAGGGGAAAGGGAAAGGGAGAGAGGGGAGGGGAAAGGGAAAGAAGAAAAGAAGAAGAGAGAAGAGAAGAAGAGAAGATGAAGGCGCGGGAGAGGAGGGCTGAGGTCAACGTCGCGGAGGCCAAGGTTGAGGCAACCGAGGCCAGGGCCGAGGGTACAATACCGTTGAGTGCTCGTGGTGATGATGGTGAAACGCGGAGGAAGACAAAAGTAAAGCACATCGTGCAACGTTACGGTGGGGTGAGCGCGCCATTAAAGGCGTCATGGGCCGACATCTTTGGGGAAGATGAGGTTGCGCTGGTCAAGGTGGAGGGGGGGTACCGTTGAGTTTTGTTGGAGCGAGGAGCTTTGATCTAACGCCAAGTCAGAGCAATGTGTTGTTGACGGTGAAAGGGGCTGTGTCTGGTTGCCCACCGAAGGAGCTATTGCGAGAGCTAGGTCAGCGAGTTGTTGTGGATAGGTTTCTGGGGCATTGGAGTGCTTCGTTGACGGGTGAGAGTCCTATGGTTCCATCATCTTATGTTCGTGCGCCGAGTGCAGAGGTTGCTCCAGTGATGTCAACAAGGTATGTGCCGGGTTTGTTGGCGAAGCTCCTAGATATGTCGTGGTCGCCTGTGATGTTCAATGTCCACAATACTATGCTGGTGGGGTGGAATTTTTGGTTCACTTACATGTTGGAGCTTTCGGTTTAGAAGGAGAGGCTGGAGGCTCTAGAGCTAGTGGCTGCGATAGAGGCGACGTTCAAGATGATTGATCCGGTGAGAGATTTTAAGGGCTTGACGTTGTTGCTTTCCAGGTGGAGCTTGCAGACGCATACATTCATTACAGAGTTTGGGGAGATCGGGCCGACACTTCTGGACGTGATGATGTTGACGGGGTTGCCGATGCATGGGACAGAGGATGCTTGTGCGTTGAAGTTGATAGCACAGGAGCGGTTGGCCGTCAAGGCGTTGCAGGGGTTTTCGGCTGAGATAAAGAACCATCAGAAGGGGACGTAGATCAGATGGATCAAGCACTTCTATGGTACATCCACTGTGCTACCGGGGCAGAAGTCGGTGTCGGAGGCTGATTTCCACATGGGTCCCTGCTATAGGGACGAGAGGTATGAGCTAGCGGGATTCCTTGCCATGTTCTTATCGAGGTACGACGTTCTATTGTCTTCGTTTCTGCATTGTGTGTATGTCGTATTTTTCTTTCTTATGTATGCATAGTATGTTGAATTCTATACTTGGAAAATTTTTATACTTTAAAGGTTAGCGTAGTCGTACTGCTATGTATTGCACTCTATGCTTTGAATGGGGCGGGCGTTGTAATAGGTGTTGTATGCTTTGGTACTTATAGGTTTGTATTTGAGGGTACACTGGAGGACGGCGTTTCCTTGAGGGTGTTCAAGTTGGCCGTCTGGATGGCTGGGGGGGCGTCGGGCTGGCCCCCATTTACTTAGGCACCTTGTACTCACCACATCTGGATCAGTTTTCCAATGACGTGCAGAGGTCGTACGGACGCTATCAGGTGGCGACGTACGTAGATTGGATGTTCTTGCAGCGGTACCTGTTTGAGATTTACATTGAGTATCGACCTTTGGGGTTTCCTTTGGCACACCTGTCACCTAGGAAGGGCATAGTGACCCTGCGGGGTAGGTCAATGGAGGTTGTGATTTGGTATGCAGGTGGCCGTGTGTACGCTTGGGCTGGCGGGAAGAAACCTGGATGCGACTTGGCAGATATATTTAACATGCGAAAAGAGTGTATTGCCCGTCCGTATGTCGTATGCACTCTTCTTACGGTATGCCTCCATGGATGCATATGCGGGACATCGGCATGCGGCTAAGCAGGCGAGAGGATTTGACAGAGACAGAGGTGCCCTTGTTGGTGGCCTACTTTCCAGGATGACTATCTGTGTTGACAGATGACGGAGGGAAGCCAGCGATGCCTCGGTGTTATGTGGCGAGGTATAGTCCTGACCGTCTATCCATGGCTTTTGGTTATGATTTGGAGCCCCCATGTGGCTACACTAGTCCTTGGGATGTGAAGACAGCCTTCGGATATACGATATTGGCAGACGCACGGGCATGGCCAGTGCCGACAGAGGAGTGGAGGAGGCCCGGGACGCTATCGACGAGAGTAGTTAGCGTAGGTGCCGGCCTACAGGCAGCAGCCCAACGTCTTTGCTGGAGACAGAGGATTGGGGTTGGTATCGACGCATGTTGCGAGGCAGTCTGGCATGTCAGTATTGATTACTAGAGTATCGGAGGTTCCGGTACCAACATGCGCACCGAGGTTGCCGGGTGCCGGCAAGGGTCCTATTTCATCATTGAGAGTGGGTATAATGAAGAGTGCGCAACAGATGGGCGCAGGTTCTTCGACAGCTAGTGGACTGAGGCCGAAGAGGCCTTGAGAGGTACTGGAGGAGTCCGAGTCTGAGGTTAGTGTTACCGTTTGTTTTCGTTACACAGTTGCTGATTACCATGTGAAGTGTGCTCTAAGCTTCTTCTCTCGTTCTCTTATTTTTTTATAGGGACTTGATGATGTGGAGGGATGCCATAGATGTAGAGTCTGACGACATGGCGGGGTATGTTGAGGCCATTACTGATGATATTAGGGGGATGGATGCTGAGGCAGTCGAGGAAGATAAGGAGATAGATGCTGAGGCGACCGATGAAGTCGAGATGGATGCCGAGGCGGCTGATGAGTGTGAGCCGATGGATAGTGCGGCCGTTAAGGAGGCCTTGGCGGCGGAGCAGGCAGTAACCTACACTGTTGAGCTGATCAAGCCGACCAGTTGTCCGAGTCCGTCGCCTGTCTTAATTGAGGAGGTGTTCGATGGCCCGATGTGTCATACGTTCGAGGGGGATGATTGGGGGGCTAGTAGAGAGCCAGATGTTCCGACGGGAACACACGACGGGTCATGAGTTACACATGGGATGGTTTGAGACGCGTTGTCGCGACAGGAGGTACCTAGTTCGTCTGTTGTGGAGCCTGTGGTGGATGTATTGTCAGGGTCAGCCGTAGATGCGGGTGATGCTCTGTTGGCGATGCATGCTGCTACTGTTGGCTTGCGATCAGTGGGTGGTGGGGTGACAGGAGCGGGTGATGCTAGTGGCGGGTCTTCAGTCAGATAGGTGGATGTGCACCGTGGGAGGGTGTGGATTGTCTGATTTGGTAGTCTGTCAGTTGGAGATGATTAGGGCGACAGAGCCACAGACGTTTGCTGGGCCTAGGACCATGCGTGGTGCAGCATTGACGAGGGCACTGCACGCTGCGCTCGTGGATTGGTTGGCAACACTTGGTGCTGTGCCGACCTCAGCTTGGACTTCGGAGGTCATAACTGATTTTATGTCGGAGCTCGAGCCTTTCATATCTTTTGGCTTCCAGTTGGACTGGTTGGCTGATTATATTAGAGCGAGGGGACAGAGTGCCGAGGCTGTGGCTGGGCTAACCGCTATAGGGGCTCAGGAGGTGGTTTGGCAGGGTCGTAAGCGAGTGCTTGATGTAGCATTGACAGATGTGACCCGGGAGGTGGCCGAGATACGGGTCCAGCTTGTCGAGGCAGAGGCTCGACAGATAGAGGCAGAGAGGCAAAGGGCCGAGTGGGATGATAGATGGTCCGACTTACAGAGACAGCGACAGACATTAGAGGCGTATACTTCTGATCCTGTTAGTGGATTGCTTGCGTCTTTACAGTAGATGTTGTGTACTTTGTATTTTCTATTTGTCGTTGGTCTGTAGTGGCCTGCAAACCTGTGACCTGTATGCATTTTGTTGATATTGATATGACAGTCATATGGTTATTTTGTACCTGTGTTTGTTGTGATGTGGTGCTTAGCTTTTGGTATACTTTTGTGATCTGCATCTGATGTCTTCCCGTTGGTGTTCCCCCCTCCCCGCCCATGGCTGGTCACAACAATGGTGTGAATGTAAAGTGCATTATATACAGGAGTTGAGGAGAATGAATGATTTTGCATTGATAATATTTGGGCCAAAATGCCATTACATGAGTAAATTAAGAACTTGTAATAATTAGCAATAGTTACAAGTCATAAACAGGTGTGCATATACAAAAAATGTTGTGTGTGGATGTTCTAAGCTTGGGCGGGTAGGGCTGGTGGAACGATCTACAGCTGGTCATGCATAATACTTCTTCAAATAACAGCTGTTGATAGGTGCTGTGATTTGTCCATCTTCCGTGTTGAGCAGGAGGTAGGAGCCGTTGTCTCTGGCTTCATGCACTTGAAGTGGTCATTCTCAATTCGGTGTGAACTTGGGGGCTGACATGTTGGCGCGTACATGTTTGGCAGCTTGGAGGACAAGGTCGCCCTCGACGAATGTTCGTTGCTTCACAGTCTTTCCATATGACTTAGTGAGTTGTTCGTGGTACTTCTTCATACGGCGCAAGGCATTGGCCCTCCTTTCATCAAGTCCTTCAAGGGCGGTCATTCTGGTTTCTTCCTCCCCAAGCCCACTACTTAGGGAAAGTCTGGCTGATGCAACTGCAATCTCGGCTGATACCACACACTCGTCTCCATAGACAAGGGAAAAGGGTGTGGCCTTCGTTGCTGTATGCTTGGAGGTTCTGTAAGCCCAAAGTGCAAGGCTTAGCTTTTCGGACCATGAACCACTCGCGTCATGGACCATTCGTGATAGTACCCACAGTAGAGTCTTGCTAGAAGCTTCGGCTTGACCATTCCCTTGTGGGTAGTAAGGGGTGGATGTAGCGCGGTTGATGTTGTATCCTTTCATGAAAGCTCGGACATCCCTATTAATGAATGACGTGCCGTTGTCAGATATGATACACCGGGGATACCAAAGCGACAAACGATGTGATCGTTCAAGAAGTTGGCAATGATGCCTCCCGTGGCTCATCGTAGAGGTATGGCTTCGACCCACTTTGTGAAACGTTCCGTTGCGACCATAATCCAAGTATGACCTCGGGATGTTAGGTGGATGGGGCCTATGAGGTCGAGAGCCCAAGAGTGAAATGGCCAAGGGGCCAAGATCATGCCGAGGTTCTCTGGCAGGGTTGACAGTGTCAGAGATGAGAGATCACGTCAGATTCCATAGTCGGCCTGTAGTACCCCAACCTTAGCAATTCTGCATACAGCTTCTGAGAGCCTTGATGCTCACCGTAATCACCATTGTGTACTTCGCCAATCACCTCGACTGCTTGGACAGCCTGCAAGCGTCGCAACATGCATCCCAAAATCCCTTGCGAAACAACTCGCCTTCCGCCATGAAATACTTGGCTGACTTGCGCTGGATAGATCGTGCTGAGTTGCGGTCAGGTGGTAGAACCCCGTGGGATAAGTACTGGATGAAAGGCTGGCGCCAGTCACCTTCGACGTCAATGACAAGAGCTTCTGCATTGTCCGGTGCATACAAGCACTCGGGACAGTCCCTTTGTATATCTGAGGCATTCTTGGCCATGGATGGCCAATAGAGGCCCATACGCTGGAGGCGACAGTATAGAGGGGGACCGTCGAGGCCATAACACTTCTGATGGCCAAGCTGTAATTTGTGCTTAGCTTTCTTCAGGGGCCAAACACCTAGCTAGAGTGCCTCCGGGACATCGTTTATACAAGACATCTCCCAACATTAAAAAGTCTATAAGGGTAGAGGCATAAGCAAGAGATGGTGCCTTAAGTTGGTTGACGATCGGCTGCCTCCAATCGTCTACAGTAATGTCCTTCAGGACTAGTTCAATGATGTGCATGGTTCCATTCGCTTGATGATGGTTAGCATTCGCTGCTCACCATCACCTCCATCTTCAACACAATCGTGGCCAAGCTATCCGCATGTCTATTGTGGCACCTGTTGTGATGTTCATATTGGATATGGCCAAGTCTTCCTTCCAAGTGTTGCACCAAGGCACGATAAGGTGCCAAGGCTGGCTCTTTGACTGCAAACTCCCCGTCGGCCTGTTTCATAATCAAATTCGAGTCTCATTTCACTCATAATGACTTAGCCCCCATTCTGGTATCAGATGAGGCCGATGACACGTGACTCATACTCAGCTTCATTGATAAATACTGAGAATGCGAGCTTGAAGGATAGGGATGTGGTAACACCCTCTGAATTTTAAAGGACAATGCCGGCACCCCCTTGCCGGAGGGGAGCTCTATTGAGACCTTTGCTAGTGGCTGAGCCGTCGAACTCAAGCGTCCACAATTCATCGATGTCAGAGATCAGGTCCGTCTCCTCCCCAGGCAATTGATCTGAGGTCGGTTCATACTGTTGGCGCGGGAAGAAGGCCAAGAGGTCGGCAAGGGCTTGGCTCCGTAGAGCTGTAGGATTCTTGATGGATAGGCCAAACTCGGCCAATAGCAGCAACCAACGAGTAAGCCGGCTAGACAGTGCAGGGCGTGTGAGCATGTATCGTAGTGGATCAGCCTTGGTGACAAGTGTGATCAGGTGCGACAAGAAGTAGTGTCTGAATTTCTGCAAGGCGTAAACCAAGGCTAAGCAGTGCTTCTCGAACTCAGAGTAATTGGCTTCGGGGCCCCTGATTGATCGACTGATATAATAAACTGGGCGCTCCACTCCATCCACCTCTTGGGCAAGCAATGCCCCTATTGACATGCGTGTGGAGGTCAAGTAAAGCAAGAGTGGGATACCTCGTTGTGGCACGACCATGGTCTGCGGGGACATGAGAACTGCCTTGATCTATTCGAATGCTTGTTGTTGGGGTGCACCCTAACTCCATGGTGCGCTCTTGCGCGTCAAGTGCTGGAAGGGTGTGATAAGTTCGGCCAAGGCATGGATGAATCGGCGGAGGTAAGAAACCTTGCCGAGGAAGCTCTTCAACTGTTTGGTGCTCTTGGGATGGGGCATCTCTTGGATGGAGGCAGCCTTAGAAGGGTCAACGTCGATCCCCTGTTGACTGACCAAAAAGCCAAGGAATTTGTCGGAGGAGACTCCAAAGGCACATTTCAACGGATTCATCCGCATGCTGTATTATTGACAATGATCGAAGACTGCTTAAAGGTCCATGAGATGATCATTTTCCTTTTTGGACTTGATGATAAGATCATCGACGGGAGCCCTCTACTATGTGGTGTATCATGTCATGGAAGATTGCTGTCATTGCTCTTTGATGCGTTACACCCGCGTTCTTAAGGCTGAAGGGCATGACTTTCCAACAAAATTACCCATAGGGGTGCGAAAGGCTATCTTGACACAGTCATCGTGGTTCATCCGAATTTGATTGTAGCCCTCAAAACCATCCATGAAAGATAAGGTTTCGTGTCCGGCAGCTGCCTCTGTAAGCATGCCGATATTGGGCAATGGGAACTCGTCTTTAGGGCATGCCTTGTTCAAGTCCCAAAAGTCAATATAAATGCGAACTTGACCGTTCTTCTTTTGCACAGGAACAACATTAGCCAACCATATAGGATGAGTGATGGGCTCAATGAAGCCAACTTGTAGAAGTCGTTCGATCTCTTGCTTGATCTTCAATTCTAGCTCTGGGCGAAAGCATCACGAATGTTGTCGGATAGGGCTGAACCCGTTAACAATGTTGAGATGGTGTGTTACCAAGGCAGGATCTAATCCAGGCATCTCGTTGCAACTCCATGCCAATACGTCACGATATTCGCGAAGGAGGGTAACCAATTCCTCTCTTCGGCCCGGGACAAATTTTGTGCCAATGTATGTCAGTCGAGGTTCCTCGCGGGGTCAGCCAGGTTAATTTCTTCTAGATCCTCGGCTTGCGGTCGAGGGCCATCTTCATAGAAGGGTGGGGCAGCACCCGAGGTGAGTTCAGGGTCTGGCGGTCAATGCTCGACCGCGCAACACCATTCAGTTTCCATGGGCGGGTTAGGGTCAAGGGGGTCAGGTGAGGAACTACCTGAAGCCCCCGCACATCATCATAATTGGTAGATAACTTTTCCATCTTTGACGATGCATTGGAAGGTTGGTTTGGCCTTTTGCTTCTTGGACTTGGGGGATGAATGGGGAGATTTGGTCGTGGCAGCAGGCGGAGGCGCAGAGGTTGATCCCTTGTTCTTGTTACTTTTCTTGGTCTTGGACTTGGGTAGCTTGTTACCACACAGCTCATCCCAATTTGGCAACTTGGTGGAATGTATATGATTAGCATTCTCACCATCCTCGGCAAGCTGAGTGAAGAAAGAGGTCGGCGAAGTAAGATTCGGCACA
>JAVXUP010003910.1:25000-48827 GCA_033070095.1 Escallonia herrerae | reverse complement strand
AAGGGCGAGAGTCAGAACGGTTGAGGCGACAGGCCGAGCTTGATGCTGGATGGTCAGAGGTACAAGCAGAGCGGGAGGCACTTCAGGCATTCAGCTCCCACCCAGTTGCATCGCTGTTGTCTAGACTTTCATAGCTTGTATGTTACTTTGCTGTAGTTGTAGTGCTCAACGACGGCTAGTAAACGTTTGATGTATATGTATATATTTTGATGATCTTGGCTTATTGCATGTTGTGTTCGGTTGCTCTTTTTCTTTTTTTTTGAATGTCTTGCGCATTTTGGTCACCTGTGAATGTTCCCCATTCCCGCCCGTAGAAAGTGACTTAGGAAGCATAGGTTGAAAATGAGTGTCGCTAGGCAGAAGCTGAGGTAACAGCATGACTTTGTATTGATAGGACGTGGGACAAAACACCATTACATGAGTAGCGTAGAACGCTATACAGATCAACAAAAATTACAAGTCTGTAAGCAATGTCGCATGTACAAAAATGCTATGAGAGCGAGTACTATGATGCGGGCGGATAGGGCTGGGGGAACATTGCCGTGACTAAACATAATACTTCTTCAGGTAGCGGCCGTTGATGGGGGCCGAGACCTGACCGTCGTCGTGGTTGAGCAGGAGGTACGAGCCATTAGTGCGGGCTTCGTGCACCGTGAAAGGGCCCTCCCAGTTTGGCGTGAATTTAGGAGCTGACATGTTGGCCCGCACATGTTTGGCGGCTTGAAGAACAAGGTCACCCTCGATAAATGAGCGTGGCTTGACGGTCTTCCCATAAGCTTTCGTGAGCTGCTCATGATATTTCTTCATGCGGCGCAGGGCCGTGGCTCGTCGTTCGTCGAGGCCGTCAAGTGCCGCCAGCCGGGCTGTTTCATCTCCGAGACCGCTGCTTAGAGAAAGTCGAGCCGATGGTACTGCGATCTCGGCAGGTACCACGCACTCGTCCCCGTAGACGAGAGAGAAGGGCGTGGCCTTTGTCGCTGTGTGCAGGGATGTTCTGTAGGCCCAGAGTGCCAGATTCAGTTGTTCGGACCATGACCGTCGGTGTCATGCACCATTCGCGATAATACTCGTAGCAAAGTCTTGTTGGAAGCTTCAGCTTGACCATTACCTTGCGGGTAATAGGGAGTTGATGTAGCATGGCTGATGTTGTACCCTTCCATGAGAGCTCGAACCTCTCGATTAATGAATGGCGTGCCATTGTCAGATATAATACATCGAGGGATGCCGAAACGACAGATGACGTCACGTAAGAAGTTAGAAACGGCACCTCCCGTGGCTCTCCGCAGAGGTACGGCTTCGACCCACTTCGTGAAGCGTTCAGTAGCAACCATGATCCAGGAATGGCGTCTGGATGGCGGGTGGATGGGGCCGATGAGGTCGAGGGCCCAAGAATGAAATGGCCACGGGGCTGAGATCATGCGCAAGTCGGATGCTGGCGTGTGTATCCTGTCGGCGTGCCGCTGGCAGGGTTGGCAGCGTCGGACATGAGAGATGGAGTCGGATTCCATAGTCGGCCAATAATACCCCAATCTTAGTAATTCTGCATACAGCTTCTGGGAGCCTTGATGTTCACCACAATCACCATTGTGTACTTCGTTAATGACCTTGACTACTTGGGCACCCTGCAAGCATCGCAGGGTGCGTCCCAAAAATCCCTTGCGAAACAACTCGCCTTCCGTCACAAAATACTTGACTGCCTTGCGCTTGATGGATCGTGCTGAGCCGCGGTCAGGTGGTAGAATCCCGTGGGATAAATACTGGATGAAAGGCTGGCGCCAGTCACCTTCGATGTCAATGACAAGAGCTTCTGCACCGTCGGGTGCATACAAGCACTCGGGACAGTCCTTTTGTATATCCGAGGCGTCCTTGGCCATGGATGGCCAATATAGGCCCATACGCTGGAGGCGACGATATAGAGGGGGACCGTCGAGGCCACAACACTTCTGGTGGCCGAGCTGTAATTTGTGGTTTGCCTCTTCCGGGCCAAACATCTGGCTAGAGTGCCTCCGGGACACCGCCTGTATAAGACATCTCCCATCATTGAAAAGTCTGTAAGGGTGGAGGCATGAGCAAGAGATGGCGCTTTAAGTTTGTCGATAATCGGTTGCCTCCAATCGTCCGCAGTAACGTCCCTCGGGACTAGGTTCAGTGCTGTGCATGGTTCCATTCTCTTGACGATGGTTAGCATCCGTTGTTCACCATCGACCTCTATCTTTGACGCGATCGTGGCCAAGCTGTCCGCATGTCTGTTGTGGCACCTATTGTGATGTTCATACTGGACATGGCCGAGTCTTCCTTCCAAGTGTTGCACCAAGGCACGATAAGGTGCCAAGGCTGGTTCTTTGACCGCGAACTCTCCGTCCGCCTGCTTCATGACCAAATTTGAATCTCCTTTCACACACAGCGCCTTAGCCCCCATACTGACGGCAAGCATGAGGCCAATGACAAGTGCCTCGTATTCAGCTTCGTTGTTAGACACCGGGAATGCAAGTTTGAAAGATAGTGAAGTGGTAACACCGTCTGGGGCCCGGAGGACTATGCCGGCACCCCCTTGCCGGAGGGGTGTGCCATTGGGACCTTTGCTAGTGGCAGAGCCGTCGAATTCAAGTGTCCACAGTTCATCGATGTCGGTGATCAGGGCTGTCTCCTCCCCAGGCAGTTGATCCGAGGTCGGTTCATATTGTTGGCGTGGGAAGAAGGCCAGGAGGTCTGCAAGTGCTTGGCTCCGCAGAGCTGTAGGATTCTTGATAGATAAACCGAATTCGGCCAATAGCAACAACCAACGGGTGAGTCGACCAGACAGGGCGGGACGCGTAAGCATGTAACGGAGTGGGTCAGCCTTGGTGACGAGTGTGATCTGGTGCGCCAGAAAGTAATGTCTGAATTTTTGCGAGGCGTACACCAAGGCTAGACAGTGTTTCTCGAGCTCGGAGTAGTTGGCTTCGGGTCCCCTGATTACTCTACTGAGGTAATAAACAGGACGCTCGACACCTTCGACTTCTTGGGCAAGCAAAGCCCCGATGGATCTGGGTGTGGAAGTCAGGTAGAGTAGGAGTGGGATGCCCCGTTGTGGTACGACCATGGTTTGCGGTGACATGAGGACCGCCTTAATCCGTTCAAATGCTTGCCGTTGGGGCGCACCCCAATTCCATGGTGCGCTTTTACGCGTCAAGTGTTGGAATGGCGTAATGAGCTCGGCCAGCGCGGGTATGAAGCGTCGGAGGTAAGAGACCTTGCCGAGGAAGCTCTTCAGTTGCTTTGTGTTCTTGGGGGAGGGCATTTCTTGGATGGAGGCAGCTTTCGAAGGGTCAACGTCGATGCCCTGTCGACTGACCAAGAAGCCGAGGAACTTGCCGAAGAAGACGCCGAAGGCACATTTCAATGGATTCATCCGCATGTTATACTGGCGGCAACGATCAAAGACTGCTCGAAGGTCGGTGAGGTGATCACTTTCCTTCTTGGATTTGATAATAAGATCGTCGACGTAGTCTTCCACAGTACGGTGTATCATGTCATGGAAGATTGCTGTCATAGCCCTTTGATACGTAGCACCCGCATTCTTGAGGCCGAAAGGCATAACTTTCCAACAAAAATTACCCATAGGAGTGCGGAAGGCTGTCTTGGCGCTGTCGTCGGGGTTCATGCGAATCTGATTATAACCTGCGAACCCATCCATGAAAGATAAAGTTTCATATCCGGCGGCGGCCTCCGTAAGCATGTCGATATTGGGTAGTGGAAACTCGTCCTTGGGGCACGCCTTATTCAAGTCCCGAAAGTCAATACAGACGCGGACTTGGCCATTTTTCTTTTGTACAGGGACGACATTAGCCAGCCAAATAGGGTGAGTGATAGGTTCGATGAAGCCTGCCTGCAGAAGGCGTTCAATCTCTTGCTTGATTTTCAATTCGAGCTCGGGGCGGAATGTCCGCGGGTGTTGTCGGATAGGGACGGATCCGGTAGCAATGTTGAGATGGTGTGTGACTAAGGCAGGATCCAGTCCGGGCATCTCATTGTAGCTCCATGCCAAGACATCACGATACTCATGCAGGAGGGAAACCAATTCCTCTCTTCGGCCGGGGGCGAGTCTTGTGCCAATGTAGGTGTGCTGCGGTTCTTCGCCCGGGTCGGCCAGGTTGATTTCTTCAATATCTTCAGCCTGTGGTCGAGGGCCGTCCTCATAGCAAGGTGGTGCCGCGCCGGGGGTGAGGTCAGGATCTGGCTGGCAATGCTCGGCCGTGCAGCACCATTCAGTCTCTCCAAGGGGGTCGGGGTCGAGGGGGTCTGATGAGGGACCGCCTGGAGCCCCTGCATACCGTCATAATTGATAGATGATTTTGCCGTCCTTGACGATACGTTGAAAGGCCGGCTCAGCCTTTTGCTTCTTGGACTTGGGGGAAGAAGGGGGGAATTGGTCGTGGCAGCAGGCGGAAGCGGTGGGGTTGATCCATTATTCTTGTTACTTTTCTCGGTTTTGGCCTTGGGAGGCTTGTCCCCGCACAGCTCATCCCAAGTTGGCAGCCTGGTAGAATGTATATGAGTAGCATTCTCACCATCCTCGGCAAAATTAGTGAAGAAGGAGGCCTCGGCGAAATAAGATTCGGCGCATTCAAAGGGGGCTTTGGTTGCAGGGATTGTCATCGCTACCTCATGCCCCGTAGAACCGGCTACCAGCTTCACACACTGGTGGTATGTTGAGGGAACGGCCTTGTTAACATGGATCCATGGTCGCCCGAGCAGGAGGTGAAAGGCAGACTCGCTGTCTATTACGTGAAAAGTAGTGTCGCGACGGACAGTTCCGACCATGAGGTCGACAGTGATATGGCCGAGGGTCGACTGAGGACCCTGTCCAAAGCCGGTAATCTTGACAGGGTCACGGATGATTTTCCTTGGGGGAATGCCGGCCTGTTGCAGGGTGATGAGAGGTATGATGTTGATCGAGGCGCCGCAATCAACCAAGGCACGACGGAAGCCCGTGCCATTAACAGTACATTCTAAAAACAGCGGCCGATTGTGATGCTCGACCGGCGGCGAGTCTTCATCCGAGAAGACTAAGGCCGTGGAGGGGATGTGACGTAATTCAGCCTGGACGGCGAAGCATTCGGGACCGAGGCCGGTGGTGACCTCGAGCAGGCAATTGGAAAGATAAGTCCGGGCGGCGGGTGAAAACCCCATTTCATCAAAAAAAACTTTTGATCTTCGTCATCTGTCGAAAGGAAGACATCGACTGCTTAGCTGGAGGAGGCACGTTCGTCAGTATGGGCTCTGCCGGGGCTTCGGGATTACAGGCTCGACATGGTCAGTGACAGCCGTAAGGGCCTGGTGCTCCCTATTGTTGCGATGCGGTGGGTAGGGATCTTTGCGTACATCGTTGTTCTTCCGTAGCTGTAGGTCGCCCGACGCTACCTTCCTTGCAAAGATGGTTCGCAGTGCATTGCAATTTTTGAGCGGATGGCCAAGGGCTCGATGGAAAGGACAGTAGGTGGGTCTGGCCTTTTCTTCGTCTGTGATGTTGGTCCGCATTGGTGGCAGTTGGAAATTTTTGTCATGCGCCACCCATTCCGCCAAGAGTTCCTTCACTGTATTCAGATCACAGGGATAGTCAGGTGCAGGCCTTTGTTGCCTTCGCTTGTCGGAGCCTTGGTCCCCATCTGGAAGCTGACGCTTGAAGCCTGCATAGTTGTTGCTGTTGTTGCTACGCTGAGTGATAGGTGTATCTGCTGAGGCCAACAGCGTACTTTGCGGTCGAGGCTTCCATGACTTGACAGGACCAACTGTCTCGTAAGTTCGTCGGGCTGTCTCCTTGAGGTGTCCCCATGACCTCAACTGTAGGTTCTCGATATGCACTCGGTAGACGTCAATCATATTTTTGATGCATATGGGAACCAACGTTTCGTCTTTGCTGAAATCCGTGCACTCAAGGCACTTGAGATGAAAACGATGCACATATTTATTCAAGTCTTCTCCCTGGTTCTGGCGAATGCCAGCAATATCAACGATAGTCACGCGCTCGGTCTCGTAATGAAACTTGTCTAAGAACAGCTGGACCATGTCGTTCCAGGTGTGGACGGTCCCTGCGGGGATCTGGTGATACCAAGTGTAAGCCAAGCCTGTAAGGGATTCGTGGAATTCTCTCAACTTTAAGCTGCCTTCTGTACCATACTGCTCCAAGGAGCCTGCGAATCCTGTTAGGTGCTCACGGGCGTTGCCCTCACGTCCGTTGAAGAGCACAAAGTTTGGTTGCTTGTACTTGAGGGGGTAGGGTGCGATGGCGATATCATTGGCGTACGGGGCGTGTCCGGTCAGACGGGTTAAGGAGTCCGGTTCGGAATTCCTCGACAGGCGACGGACAAGGGCTTCCAAATCTGACCGAGTGACATAGTTGGAGGATGGTGCCTCATTGCCGGTCAAGGGGTGATGACCGCCTGGTGCGTCGCGAGCCCCCGAGCCCCCAGATGGTACGGCTTGATGAACGGGGACATGGGAGGGTTGGTATAGTACAGGTGCTGGCAAGGGCAGCTGTGCAGGGGCGAGTGTGGGTTGGCGAGACATGTCTATCACTTGGCCGGGGGTTTGGTGTTGCTCAGGTGGATACGGATTAGGTTCCATCTCGATGGAGTCATGAGTTTCAGAGGAGCTTCTTGCCGGCATCGGATGAGATGGTGTGACAGCGGGGAGAATCTGCTGCAAGACTGGCCCGAGATCCGTGTGTAGCTTGCGGGGCGGCACTGCAGAAGGAGATGTGTCAGCTACTGGTGGCGAGGGTGTTGCGAGCCCTACCGCCAAGGGTCTGGATATCCAAGGCGGCGGTAGTCGCGACACTGGGGCCGGGGCGACGTCAAAAGCTGGCCCCGGTCCTGAAGGCTGGATTGATGGAGCGGCCTGCTGCGAGGTCAGGGCTTGTATGGATTTTTGCATCTCCATAATGGCGGCTAGTAGAGTGGTCTGTGAATCTTGCAGAGTGGTGATGGTTGGAGTGAGTTGCTGGATGGCTGCACTTACGATCACTTGCACGTCGGGGGTAGTGGTTGGTAGCTGGTCTTGGAGTCGCGTGGCGCTAGTCTCTTCCTGATCACCGAGGTGGTGTTCTTGCATGGCGAGGTTGGGTCCTTGGCTGGTTGTCCTTGTAGCTCTTCGTTGCACAGGCATGATGCCTAAGTCCGGAAGATGTGCAAACCGCAATACGATGCTCACCTCCCCAGCGGAGTCGCCAAAATGATGGTGCGGAAAAGGTTCGATGCTACGTGGAGGTGCCACAAAGGATGCGGTCTGAGTCAGCTTCCAGGTAGGCAACGTGGGAGACAGCAAGGACGGCGTAAGGGCCGAGAGCAAGGCTCCCCAGACAGGTCGTGAGGGCTGGCAGTGCTGCGCAGGCAAGGGTGACGATGAACAGGACCGACAGTCTAGCAGTCCGCGTCAGGGGTGCAGCGTCAAGGGTCCGGAGACGGGAGTCCAAGTGTGTTTCTCTCACTAGAATTCCAGAGAGAATGTCTTTTTAGAGAGAGAAAGTGAAAAGTCCAAATGAGAGAAAGATCCTTGAAAAAGCTCCAAAGTCCACTATTTATAGGCAAAAATGTGCATGTGTCATAAGTTGACATGTGTCACCCCCTGGGAACGACACGTCGCCAGGGGGCCAAAGCACTGACCCTCCGTTGGACTGCCGGTCCCTAAGTTCGTGCTGCCCTGCCCTTGCGACATCTCTCTGCCTGTCTGAGGAGACTGATCATGCCGCGGTAGCATGGTCAGAGTAGCCCGTTGCCCCAGCCTCCAGTCCAAGCCCTTACTGAATCCCACAGGCCTGGCAGCGGTGGGGAAGACCCGACGCCCAGCTGCCAGGTGGACTAGGCAAGATGCCCTTCCGAAGACCTGCTCCCATCTCGGAGTGACCCGGGGGTCATAGTCCTTAGGGGTGCCGACGCGAGCCCCCAGTGCCAGAGCACGTAGGCCAGTCACGCAGGCACCCTGGCGGAGATAGTGTCCTGGAGGAGTAGCCTATCCCGTAAGCATATAACATGATTGTGGCGCATGGGCGCGGTTGAGTGCGGGCGACGAGGGTCGCAGAGTGATCTCCGAGCGACAAGGGTCGTTGCGTGGATGGCGCGCGACCGTGAGCGACGGTTGTCATGGCGACAGAGCGGCCACAAGTGACGGTCATCGAGACTACGAGCGACGGTCATCGCGACGAAGGAGCACGGCCGAGAGCGACGGTCGTCGCGACTATGGCGGAGCGCGGCCGCGAGCGACGGTCGTCGTGACAACGGAGCACGGTCGAGGGCGACAGTTGTCGCGACTATGGTGGAGAGCGGTCGCGAGCGACGGTCGTCGCGACTATGACGGAGCGCAGTCGCGAGCGAAGGTCATCGTGACTATGAGCGAGCGACGGCGTGCGAGGGTCATTGCGGCGACGGAGCGCGGCCGAGAGCGACGGTCATCGCGACTACAGCGGAGCGCGGTCGCGAACGACGGTCGTCGGTCGTCAAGGCAGGTGGCCGACCCCCTAAGGGAGGCCGACCCCTTGGTGTGGCCGAACCCCAAGGGTGGCCGACCCCTTGGGTGGCCGACCCCCAAGGGTGGCCGACCCCATAAGGGAGGCCGACCCCTTGGTGTGGCCGAACCCCAAGGGTGGCCGACCCCTTGGGGTGGCCGACCCCTTGAGGTGGCCGACCCCCAAGGTGGAAGGCACGCCGAAGGTCGCTTCACGAGCGGTTCACGTGACTTGAGCATGCGTTGCTTTGACCGGCTCTCGAGCGTTGAAAAGTTGACCGCTGACTGGGTGATGTGTCGTGCAAAGTGGGTCCCTTAGCGGGTCCTGGGGTGCGACCAGAATAGGGTATGAACAATTGGGATGACGTATGGAAAGTCCACAATGCAAGTAGACTAAGGAAATGTGAATTACCTTCACGATTATGAGTCCTCACTAGAATTAGTGCTCCATTTCTATCAAAGAAAGGACCAAAGTTTCTATAGAGAAAACCAATCCCTAATTCTGAAGCCCAATGGATCAATTTACAGTGGTCTGGGGGCTAATAAAAATGGTAAAGAGGACTTGTTTGAGTCTAATATCCGTGATAGACTGATGGACAAGACATGCAATTGGACTGGACATGCAACTAGACTAGAACAGATTAATTAAACTGGACTAGACTAAATTAATTAATTAGGTTACATTAGCAGGCCTAAACTCAATAATGCACGCTCTAACTAATAATAAAGCCCACTACTTATTTATTAACTAATGATTAAAAAAATGGGGTGTCTATCGAGGGCCTCGGTGATGAAGCTTGCTTGAGGGTGAACATCACAAAAAAAGGACAACACATTTTTGTAGTAGAAACACGGAAATGACCACAAGACTTTGAATAGACTCAAGGACCGTGACGCAGATATGAGGTCAGACCTTTATAAGCTTCCTACGTATCCTTAGAAGGAATGAGACCAACATAGTTTGTAAAGTACAGGGATATCATTCGAAGCTAGAGCCAACAATAACAACTGTTGGTCTCCTGGAATCTGAAAAGTCATGCCTCAAAGCCAAAGTCGACAACGAGTAACTAAGAGATTGGTCATCTAAGTAGAATAACAAGTCCAGAAGCCGGAGCCCACAACGCATCACTAAGTGGTTGGTCATCTAAGAAATGAAGATAATATGTCTAGAAGCCGGAGCAAAAAAATATGCCACTAAGTGGTTGGTCGTCTAGTAGATAAAGATAATATGTCTAGAAGTCGAAGCCATAACACATTACTAAGCGGTTGGTTTTCTAGGCATCATGGGGATAATAGTCTAAGAGCCGGAGCTAACAAAGAGTCACTAGGCAGTTGGTCATGTAGGAACCCTGGGGATAACATGTCTAGAAGCTGGAGCCAACAACACATCACTAATCGGTTCCTCCTTTAGACACCCTGGGCTTATTTTTAAGAGTCGGAGCCAACAACATGTCACTTAGCAATTTGTGGCTTATATATAAGGAAAGAGGCGATCCTAAGAGTCAAAACCAACAGCGCGTCACTAGGCGGTTGGTCACTTAAGAAAACCAACACATGTCCAAGAGTCAGAGACAACGACACGTCACTAGGCTGTTGGTTGCTTGGTCATATAAAAATTTCGGGAGCATCACTCAAAGCTGGGGCCAACAATGCTGTGAAGACAGTTGGTCGTTGAGTGCCAAACATAACAATTTGATTGATATATAGAATATGTTACTTCTAGTGACATTCACAGGATTCTGTACTGGCCTTACACCGAACAAAAAATCAATTAATTAAGCAACAAATGCTAAAACTCAGGTTGTTGGGATAAAACAGTGAACGTGCAGGGCAAGCATGTAAGCACACCAATACTGGGGTAAAACACCTCTAGGCAAATGAACATGTATCATGCAAAATGCACAAGTGGGCAAACATAAAAACTATATTGATGATGTAAACACACGAGCATACAAGCACACAAGCATGCAATTGATTTTTTATTTTTATTTTTGGTTCCAAAACAGGCTGGTTGATTAAAACCTCGGAGAGTTTTGAACATTTGAAATTTAGGGTTGAAAACTGGCTGGTTAGTAAGAGGTTCTCGAACAAATTAAAAATTTTGGCACAAAAACAGGCCTGTTAGCCACGTTTGGAATATTAAAAATTGAAAAGTGAAAAATCAGACGGTTGGTCAATTGTGTTAACCAACTTAAATGACAAAAATGGCTAGTTTAGCTGCCCAGTTTTGTGCAATTTTAGAGTTTTTGCAAAAACTTTACATCTACTCTAACCTTAATCTCTCTCAAATTTCTTTCTCTTAAGAGTTCTAAAACGTATAATCTTGCCCTAATTATACCCTTAGCTTATGAATACAACCAATCTCTCTTCGATTTCTAGGAATTTATTGAAGCATGGGCGAGTATATTTGAACACAAAAGGGCCATGAGAGAGGTCCCCAAATCAGGAAAATTTCTCAATTTTGGTAAAAGAATCGGTCAGACGATCACTCCTTGCTGACTCTGGAGCAAGGAACCCACATAAAAAAAACACTTTTTGCGGATGAGGTAAGCTTATCATTAATTGTCTACTGTTACACACACTTTTTTACCTTCCTTCACACACACAGACAGCCCCATGCCAATGCAAAGTAGGACCACGTATAAGATTTCTCATGCAATTTAAGCAAAAATCGCACGATTCCCTGAGTTTTCTTCCTTGTTTTTTTTTTAATTTTGCATCCCTTCCCTATGAACTTGCACTGTAAGGGCTCCCCTAATCTTGTTAGAGAATGGTGGACGAAAATCCTCGGACCTATCAAGGCTAGGATAACTGATATAGTTATTAGTACTTCCTTGAACGGGTAGCACATCTTGACCCGTAGCAAAAGACACCTCTTGCGTCTATCCGAGCATTGGTGGAACTCCATTAACACGTTTTGCATGTCATTTGAGGAGGCAACGGTCACCTCGTTCGACATTACAAACATAATTGGTCTCATGCTCAAGGAAGGCTTGTACCCCTGCGCCCATGATCTCACCAAATACCGGGACCATGTGGTCCAGTTGCTTGGCTATGAACCGTCCTACAAAATGGGCAGTTCAACCTTATTGAGTACCCTCCTTGCTCATTATAAGAACATGAATATGTATGGGGTAGAAGATATGGTGATTGACTAGTTAGTCCGGGGACTTTTGTTGTATGCTTTGGGGGAGACCCTTTTTAGCAATGGAGATGATTGTGTCCAGCTGTGATGCCTACAGGCTTTAGGGACCATAGAGCTCATGCCCCTAAATATCTTTTCCGATTATTCTCATGCATGCTTTAGCCATTTTCCTTACATATGGTATATACTCACATATTTGGGCTTTTGAGATCCTCGACTAGGGGAAGGGCACACTAGTGAGACTACATCGGCGATGTACCATGAAACTTCAGGATAAGCCGGTGGGTGCATCTGAGGTGGTCTACCAGGATAGCTTTAATGAGCAGAGAGAACGTTCGATAAGAAATTCACTAAGTTGAAAATTTTTTAATCATACATGCTCGTTGAATTATTACCACTCTCTATCTTTTGTTTTAAGCTTCCTTATCTCAGTTAAGGACGATTAAGGTGTATCCGGAGGAGTTAGCCAGTACTCGGTGCTAGATATTGTTAATAAAACCATTAGAAGAGGAGCTCTACTTAGAAGATCGGGTACTTCCCCAACACCATCTGAACGTCGAGGTCTGAGTTCTAGCTGCCCCTACAGAAGAGATGTGCCATACGACAGAGCTAGATAGGGGCTTGACATATAGTCTTGTGATGGGATCGATGTATCCTCCCTACGGTGGCCGAACGACCATCGCACTCACGAGGCATTTGTGAGGGAAAACTTGGCTCCTCCTCTAACTTCAGAGTCGCTAAAGAAAGTACAAAAAGAGAGGGCAACCCAGGAGAAAAAAAGAAAGGGAGTCGGCTGACGGCATCTTATTCCCTCCATGGACAGTGCCAGTCTTCTTAAGGGGGAAGACAGAAGAGTAGGAGGCAATCGCCTGGCCAAAGAAAGAATTGCAGGTGTTCGGGCTCAATGAGTTGACTAAGATCCACAAGGTAAATTCTAGCCTTGAATCAATTTCATTACTATTATCTATTCCTGGTAGACTTTAATTATGTGGCTTTTCTCGATGTAGGTCCCCTATTCGGTGCTCAAAGATGCTTATTGGTTGATCCATAGCCTCAAAGGCATAGTGTATGGCTATCGAGATCTATTATCCATGTATGGACCCTTGAAAGAGGCTACGGATATGCCTACTCCTGCAACCTTGGTGCCACCTTAAGGAGGTGGATCGAGTGGCCGACCAAGCTCTACAGAGCTCCAGACCCCTGTTACAACGACTGCGACACCTAGGGTGACACCCGTAGATCCAAAAGGGAAGCGTGTGAAAACTAGAGCGATGAGTCGGACCTTAACAAAGAAAATGACCAAACTTGAGCCGGCTCCATCTAAGGGAAAAGAAATGGCCACTAGAAGCAAGAAGAAAGCTCCAGCCCTCCATTGTAGCTAAGGCGAAAGTCTCTCGGGTTGCTGAGGAAGAAGAGTATTTAAGAGGTGATAAGGAAGAAACAGAGGCTGAGGAAGCCAAGGAAGATGCTAAAGAAGAACCTATTGAGGAGGCCACAGAAGAAGGCGAGGTAACTTCGGAGTCTAGTGGTGACAAGAAGCGTAGCCCCAGGAGGACTCCAAGAAAACTGTGAGGAGATTGCCTAGTTTTAGTTCCTAGAGTAGGCCTACATGTTAGAGTCCTTAAGGGACTTCCATTCTAAAATTTGATGTCACTAAACTCTTCTTCTTCTTTTTTCAGTCTTTCCAGTTATAAACTACTTAGCTAATTCCTATGTTAATGTGCAATATACTTACATGCTCACACACATGCATAGAAAAGTAAAGCCAGAACCCTAGATACAACAAATCAAATGGGATTGACTCGGCTGAAAAATTTGACATTGAGTTGTGTGGTTGACAGGTACAGGGTTTGGCCTGAAAATAGGCAAACCTTGTCGATTTTCACAGAATTTGACTAACAGGTAGGTTAGTCAATGGCCAAAAAAGTTTTTTTGAGGAGAATCGGCCAGCTGGTCAGAACCCAACTCTATTTTTATGGCAAAGCAAGACGGCTGAAAATAGAAAAGATTGAATTCTCTAGTAAACCGGCCGGTGGATAAGAAGAATATTAAATTTTCTTGAGAATCAAATTATGGTTATCTCACTATATATTTAGGACTCATCCCTTCAGAACGACCCTTGACTTCTCATTGTCTTTCCAGATTTTCCAATGGCTTTCGAAGATGATCCCACGATCTTCGATCTCAAATTCTATGCTTTTGTCGATTCCTTAAATAAGATTAAACTAATCCATCTTGATGGGTGATTCAACCTAAAATCTATTATGAGTCTGAAGAGTGTTACTATTTGTGAAGACATTCTTCGTGCAGCCTGCAAGTTTTAGGATGTATATGATCATGTCTTCCATTTTGGTATAGACGAACTCTCCCCTACTTTTGAAGAATTTTCTACTCCGGTGGATATTTTGGTCAATCGGTCAATCACTGTTTCGGTCATCCAAGATGGTTATGCTAAAGCTCTTAAGAATTTGCTTAAGGTAAAAAAGGAGCGTGCTAAATCTTTCATTCGAGGTGAAGGTATTATGCTCTCTCAGGTGATTGAATATTTTTATGTTAAACCAATTGGTCGTGATCAATGGTATGCCTATGGTCGAGTAGTTACCCTAGCATTATGCTTGGTGGCCAAGTATCTCACTTTTTCTAGCCCTAGGGTTGCTGATGTGAGACCAACTGACATACTAACTCAAGTGTCTACCAAAGGTAAAACCATAATCCCCTTAGTAGTAGCTAAAACTTTGCATGGCATTATCGATATGCATAAAAAAAAAACCCAGGTCTTCATTTCGAGGGTAGCCCCTTGCTATTGTATATGTGGTTGCTAGATCATCTGCGTCTGATAGCTCATTCTGCTAAGAGGGAGTATCGTTTTGGTGTTTTCATTCTCGACCTATGTATATAAGTCTTTTATTATTTATTATTATATGTTAAATGAGACCCCAAAAAAAGAAGAAATGGCCAGAAATTTTGTATCTATCAATGGAGGAAATAACTGTGTGAAAAACAACCTTTGCTCTTTGAAGGTCATTTAAATATAGACGAATGAACTCGCTTCTTCTATCTGCAGAAGTCTGAAGATATTTTCTGGTATTGTAAATGATGGACAACCTGTGATACCCTCAACCCTGGTGACATTACGGACTAAGTTATCGATCATAATCAGAATCAACCCTGTGCAAAATACAGACCAACTACACCTTCATACATCATTAGACGCTCCAAAATGTGTCATTACAAAAATTATCTTACAAACATACATCATATTGTTGTGGAAGACTTTCAAGTCCTTAAGCAACGTAAACACTACAGCGTAATACATGATTGTAGTCGTGTAGCTTCTCTCGATGTACCCCGTAACTCAACCTTTACCTTACCCTTACTAACTCGTCACACTTCGCCCAACTTATCATCTCGCTCGGCTTTTTTTAGCTTTTTCTTTCTTTCCCTTCCTAGGGTTCACCTTTGTCAATTTTATAACCTGCACAACATAACATAAGGAATGAGCGCAAATCGCCAATAAAGACAAAACGAGGAGTATCGTGTATAAGTGATTCAAAGTTCTTGGAAGAGTAACAATCATCTTAATGATAACAACGAATCAAGAGTTTGCAAATTTCAGCGTCAACATAATCTGTCAAGCAATATTTTTCTTTCATCAGACTGAGCAGCTTCAAGACCCAACAGAACAGCATTATTGCCACCTCCTCATGGAAAAAACTGACTGACTGGCTATGCAAGTGAGTACTAAAACTAGAATCGCCAAAGTAAACATCAATGAAATACAAGTCATTAAAATAATTAACACCAAAACAAAATCAAATGCAATGCAGACTCAGACACGACATACTGGACTTGATCAGACACAATAGATTCGACTCGAGCGCATACATCCTTTTTGGCCATTGATCATATTTCACAGACCTTCCTCCTTATTTTTTTGTCCCATTATACGGGATATTCATCTCAGTCTCAAATATTCAAAAGAGACGCTATCACCAAGAAGGGAACTCACAAAGAGTGTTTATCCCTAACCTCGTTACAGCAAAAACAACGAGGCTTCATCAACGGGGCAGACTAAGGGAAACTTATTTCACCTTATGTCCTCAACAGCACAACAAAAACAAGAGATACCGAGTCAAAGATATCAACCGATGTTTCAAACATTAACAACAGAGCTTCAACATAAGCATCATCAACAGGGCGGACTCAGGAGAGATTTAACCACAAGTCCTCAACAACGTTCTTAAGTAAGAGAAAAATCGGTCATCAATAATTACCGACATCTCATAACCGTCACTCAACAATATCTACATAACATTACCAAATAACGACAGGGCGGACTCAGGAGAAATTTGTCACAAGCCCTAAACAACGTTCTTAAATAGCAGAAATGTCGATTACCAATAAGTGCCGACATTACACCATAACAACACATCCATCTCTAAGTAACATCATTAATCAATGACAGGGAGGACTCAGGAGAAATTTAATCACAAATCCTCAACAATGTTTTCAATCAAGAGAAATATCGGCTATCGATAATTTTTGACATCTCTCAATAGCACACAATAGCCCTTATGCAGTATCATCACCAACGTCAGGTATGCTAATCGAATCGAATCATAGCATATCAGAACACAAATTATTCTTAGCAAAATTCATCAACGGGCAGACTAGGGAAATTATTCTCTCTTAAGTCCTAAATACACAATTCGAATAACGAATATCGCTCACATTGACTACCAGCATCAAATCATAACAACAAGAGTCTAACAAAAACGTCATCAACAAGGCATGCTAATCGAAACAATGAATTAGCATATCAAAATTGCGTTGTCCTTACCTGATTAGCTTATAGCCAACGCAACTCGTAACCTCTGACCGCAACGAGCGGGATCACCTGATCAAATAAGACCTTGCTCATTAGACATTATTTAAACATCCACACACACTTTATTCTACCCCTTCCCACTTAAATGTTCATAGCGTCGTGCGATGGCTAGTTATTCAAATCCGATACTCAAATCTTTAACCTATTCTTATTTGTGCCCTAGCGCTAACAAAACGCCCTCATTTAGGCGTATAACACCATTTCTTAATTCCCTCCACTCCAGAAGCCAAATTATGCCGCGTTACCAAAAGTAAGCCAAAAAATGGCAAATTACCAAAAATACTCCCTAATGGCAACTACACCACCCACACTCCCAAAACCGCTTCCAAACCACTTTTTAAATGTATTACATCTCTTTTCAGACCAAAAAAGTCCCTCAAAAAATTTTATAGGAAAAATTACCAAAATGCCCCCCAAAATTACCAAAATGCCCCCAATACCCCAAATCTGCTTCAAAACAATTTTTGGATGTCTTACACCCCTTCCTAGACTCTTTTAGGAAATTTTATAGAAGAAATTTCCAGAATACCCCCTTGGGTGGCAAATTACAAAAATGCCCCTGGGAATACCCGGCAACCGAAAAATCTCAAAAACACTTTAAAATTCTATTTTAAGCATCCCGAAGTCATTTTGAACCAAAAACATTTTAAGAAATTTTTGTCCGAAAGTTCTAAACCGGTGTCTGGACCAAGCGCTTAAAATCCGGTTCATCCAAAAATAGCTATCGACTTTGTAAGGACATGAAACTTTAGGAAATGGAACATCTTAGCATCTTAGGGTCATAAAATTTCCTAAAGGTCATAAAACTTTAGGAAATGGAACATCTTAGTTCGTTATTTTTAAATTCACCGCGAAGTTTCACGATAACCGCGTCAATTAATCCCCTTTCCCAACCTCGGGAAAATCTAAAATTTCCACATTATAGATCTCATGAAAGTAATTGGGATCTCTTTTTTATACTTTGTCTAATTTTGACATTATCTATTTACAAAAAATCAAATTAAAAATTGGTTTATTGATTTCCACCTTTAGTGACAAAAACAGTCATTATCACAATCTCTACACCTATTATTTCACCTTCAAAACACACATTATCTTCAACCTCTCTCCTTCCGCCGAAGCTCAATTTCACACGCCTAACTCATGCACACCCACACTGCTACACACCACCATCCCATAACCCCTAACACCCATTCTAACCATTTAGAACATACAATTACTCACATATTTACACAATTACACACATATAACTCACACACACACACACACCATATTCACACAACATACACAATTCACGCACACCTACTCACTGCAGCCCTTAGGCTGCCTCTTCCCCCTCTCCCCTTCACCACTCAACCTACACATAGCATCAACCACGGCAGCCCAGCTGCTGCCTTTTCACCCTCCCCTTTTCCTCTTCACCTTTCTCCATACATAGAGCACTGCTATCCCCACATGACATTATTGCAGCTACGACAGTAGTGATACACATACCTTTGCACCGTAATGCACCCATACCACCACACAGCTACCACGACTGCTCCATTTCCCCTTCACCCTCACACATACACACATGAGTGCACACATGACCACCCAACGCACACACTGTAACACGCACACAAAAATTAACACATTCATTTTACTAGAGAGAATGAGGGTTTACCCCTAGGGTTTTTATTTCAAATCTTTCTTCTCTACTTTCTTTCTCTTCTTTTCTTCCTGTTTTCTCTCTGCATTTTCCTCCTCTGTTTTCTCCTTTTCTTCTCTTCTTTTCTTTATTTTTCTTCCTTTTCTTTTCTTCTTTAATTTCCCTCTCGTCATTTGTTTTGTGTCAGACACTTCCTAAACAGGAGGTGTTCATCATTCTCTAAATTTAACCCTCCCTTATGACAACTTGCATGCTACTCATCAAAATTTTCAAAATTGCATTTTGTCCCCCAAACTTTGCAAAATTATATTTTAACCCCCAAGGCCAGACTAACCCCTTATTTAACTCCCTGACATTTAATTATCTCCATGATAAAGCTACTTAAAAAAATATTCCCTGACATTGAATTAACTTTTGATATTTTCAAGGTATCACATCCCCCCTTGCGTTAAATAGATTTTGTCCTCGAAAGAAGGACAAACCTCATTATACAAATAGATGCAGGTATCTCTGCCGAATCAACGTCTCAGGTTCCTAAGTGGCTTCCTCTACTATGTGATTCCTCCAGATGACTTTGACCACCGGTATTACCTTAGAACGTAATACCCATTCCTCTTTATCAACAAACCTTTATCAATGCCTCCTTATACAAGATATTATCTCGAATTTCAACATGTTCCAACTGGATCCCATGCATAGGATTGGGATCATACCTCCTCAACATTGACACGTTATGCAATTGACTCGCTCCTGGACATAGATCAAGTCTATATGTTATCTTCTCAATCCTATATAGGATTTTAAACGGTCTGATGAACCTCGGACTTAACTTTCTCGACTTTCAAAATCTCTTGATTCCCTTCTAAAGTGACATTCTTAAAGGAATTAGGTCACCCACCTCAAACTCTAACGTTCTACGCCTCTTATCAGCATAGTTTTTCTGCTACTTCTGCGTAGTCTGAATTCTTTCTTGAATAGCCCTCACGTTATGTTCTATTTCGTTGCACAATTTTGTGTGGAACAGTCTTTGTTCCCCAACTATGATCTAACAAATAGGCGTGCAACATCTTCAGCCATACAACACTTCATAAAGAGCCATTTCTATGCTTGATTGATAATCATTGTTATAAGAGAATTTGACTAAGGGTAACTGTTCACCCCATGGTCTGCAAAAATAATTAATGCAAGCCTTCAGCACCCTTCCAATATTTATATTGTACGTCCTGATTGGCCACCCATCGGAGGTAAAAGGCTATTGTTATGGTCAACTTCATTTTCATTTCTTCTTGAAAACTTTTCCAACTTCTAAAGATGAACCTTACGTCTCTATCGGACACAGTAGTTACTGGAACTCTATAACGACTAACCACTGACTTAATATAAGTTTGAGCAAGTCGTTTAGAAGAATATTCTTCTCGGATAAGAATAGATTAGGACATCTTAGTCAACCTATCCACTACAACCTAGATAGACCTATATCTCTTAGTTGTTCATGGTAATCTAAATACAAAAATACATCAAAATGTGTTCCCACTTCCACTCAGGTACTAAGAGTGGTTACAACTATCCGACTATCTTCTTATGATCCACTTTTACCTGTTATCAGGTTAAATATCAGGATACAAACTTTGATACATCCCTCTTAATGTTAGGCCACCAAAAATTTGGCCATGACTCACAGTAAATTTTTGTCTCCCCTGAGTGAATCAGTACCTAAAATTACGACTACCTTTTATAATTTTTTTCTCTTTTTTCATCATTTGGCGAAACATATATTCGACATTCATATTCGTAATTACCATCCTCATCACACTCAAAATTCCCTTTTCTTTTCTTTTGAAACCTCATTGGATTTCGTGCGTCTTTTCATCTTATCCTTGAGCTTCCTTGATCCAATCAGGAAGTGTCGGTCGTATTTTTATGTGAGACAGACTATTACTTCTTTTTCTCTTTACTCAAACTTGGACTTTGAGTTTGCTCACATCCTTAATGATAGCCTTTGGCTTAGTGATCATCGCAATCCATTTTCCCTAATTGGGCACCTTAGAGAAATTCTTAATGATTCATCCGGTAGCTTCCGGCTGAGCCTTAAGAAGTTACTAATCCCAAATGCTGATTTTTGACGTTTCCCTTTTGTCATCTTTTCAATTTTTCCCAACTCCTCTAACATTCTTTCGTATGAACCCCGTACATCCATATTTTCCTGTCAAACTTCATATTTCTTGAATTTGACATACAACTTAACTTTCTTAAAACTTGCCAATGTGCAACCTCTTCTTTGCTTTTACTACCATTCATAAGGTCACTAATAAGGCGATGATACAATGATCAAGTACTCTCAAAATACTTGATTCATCAAATTCATTGATGCGGCAGGGGAATTAGTTAATCCACATGGCATCAGCAAGAATTAATAATGCCCATCTTTGTTTCTAAAGACAGCCTTTACAGCACCATCCTTCTTTATTCTTAACTGGTGATGACCTGTTCTAAGGTCAATTTCAGAAAGAAAACACTTAATACCTTACAACTGATCAACATATCATCTTGGTCAGGCAATGAGTAATTATTCATGACTGCCACCTTATTTAACTTCTGATAACCGATATATAGTTTTCACAAATCCATCCTTTCTCCTTTTTTTTTTTTTTGCTTTCATTGACCAGTACCCTTTTGTGGGGCACTTCATCACAATGTGCCCTGGTTGTCAACATTTGAAGTATCCCATTTTTTATTTATCTTAAACATTAGCTCGGTGACTTACTTGCATATGTAAGCCACTCTTTAATTGCCTTAAGTATCCTCATGCCTCAATCCGCACCATCTACACTTTCCATCTCCTCTTATTTGTCCTGAAATTTGTCCGGATTGTTCTTCGTCAACTATTTTCTTCATTAACTTTGATCCTGGATTCTACCTCTTTTCTGCCCCTGCTCCCTTCTTTCATCCCAAACCTCTTTATTATCTGCCTTCGTCACTCAGTTTTTCTATTACCTCCGTAGTAATTCCCCATCGGAGCCTCTTTACTTTTTTTTAAGGATTATTTTCAAACTCTCATCAGTTTGTTCTGTCTTTCAAATTTTTGTGTCATCTCCTGATGAGGAATAATAGGCCAACTCACCAAATTCACTGATATACTTTTCCACATTTTTATCCTTACTTTAACACAAGTAACCTGCCTCCAACTTACTTTGCAATTTAAGCAGAAAATTTTTATCATCTACATGTTACCTAAACCTATTCCAGATAATATAGGCTTGATAGGTCCTCTTACTCTCCTCAACTTGTTTATGCCCGTAATTCTAATCACTTGTAACCCTTTTTTTATGTATGGCTGGCAAAAAATCATCTTCTAATGTCTTCCCCATATCTTATTGCGTCACTACCTTCTCCATCTCTCAAATTCACATAGCTATTCGTATCAGACCATTTTCCTCTTGTAGGATTTGACCCGAGTGAGCATCCTGAAAGTCTCAAGATCTACACTCATTTCTTTCTTTTACCGAGGCTGTCGTGGCAGCAAACACCGATTGTACCATTAGAGTTCCTACAACCTTTTGTAGAAGTCTCACTAGCTCTTTCTTAAGGTCTTCTCGACATAATGTTGCTCATGTATTATTCCTTCTACTTATGTCCTTGACTTTCATCAAAATCACTTCTATTGAGGGTCCCTCTCAATTGAAAATCCTCTCTCATCCTTCTGAGGAAAGAATAACACAATGTTTTTAACTTGTGCACCATAATATCAACTTTTATGCTCAAATAGCTAATGATTTTCGTCATTAAATGATATTTCCTATGATAGTATTTCAACTATGCTAGTTCTGGGTTGCCATTCTTCTTCTCGATAACAACTTTAGGTTCGATTACGAAAGCGGACTCCACTTCTACTTGTGCAATAGTCAATCCAGGAGAAGCCATAACCCTTTTTCAATAATTCCAGGTTTCAATGACTTGCGCTTAGAACCAATTGTTGCCTATCTTCAGGTATAGCCCTATCGTGAGGACAATCATGAGCAAGCTGTCGTATTTTTTAGATAAGCTGTGCACTGGCATCCACCATCTCTATTAATATCTAAATCACTACATACTGCTTATCTTTACATTCAACTTTCATCCTCTTTACCTGTTTGGTTCATACCACTAGTTAGGGACTAGAACTGACCTATTGATTCGTCCCTTTTTCCTCGTCACTTGAAAGTACTTTCTTTCTTCCAAACGTTCAGCAAAACTATATTTATTCTCACACTCGGCTCCCCCTTCTCAATTCAAGGTTTGCGCAATAAAAGTGCAAACTTCATCCATCTCTTTAACAGGTCCTTTACTTTATACTTACCGGACCTTCATCTGGTTCTTTCAATTTTAATCCCATCTCATCTACATCCTCGTCAGGGCCCTTTTTAGGATCCGACATCACAAACTGGAAGAAAAAATTGGCAATGCCTAAAGCGTAAGTTGTTTGAATGAAAAGCCGAATGACCTCATGAACTTTGGTACCCTTATTCTAAACCCTATAGATAGGTTATCACCTAAGTTTAAGATGCCCGACAAGGAAAAGTTTGATGGGACTTTGGATCCAAAGATCTCGATCAAGATGTATATGCGTGTGTTAGCTTCTCATGGAGTAAATTAAAATAAGTTAGTCCAACTATTCCATCGGGCCTTGGCAAGTTTTGTTTCTCGATGATTCATCACTTTGGATAACTCTCAAATCAGAACATGGGAAGATGTAGTGAGAGAATTTGTGAATCAGTTCCAATAAAACTCTGATCTCGACATCACTTGGAGAGACTTGCAGACCACCAATCAAGAGCCCACCGAATCAATATATGCATTCATCATCCGATGGAGAAATAAAACTGTACAAATGTTTAATCACCCATCAAAAGAAGAGCAGGTGAGCACAAGTAGGGACAATCTTTTACAGACATATTGTCAGCACATCTTTGGCCATTATCACATTCATGGGTTCTCTTACTCAAATTGAGGACACCATTAACAAAGGGACAATAGCCCAAGATGGAAACAGGGAGAATACAAGAATAGATCAGAGAATCCTACCATGTTCATAGAAATTATGTGAATACAATCAAGTTTCAAGAAGTAGTCTTGTGGAAACCGAATACCATACAAAAGTTATCCAATGTACATGGCCCAATAACCAAAGTGTTTGAGTAGCTACTCAATAGAGGTATGATTGCCAAGTTTCCCCCCACTAATACACCAAAGGGGTCTGACCTGTAGGCGACCTTGAGGAATGTTATTTAGGATCTCATTAACAAGGGTAAGATTAGCCCTCCTGCCAAAACTAATGTGAAAAAAGAGCCTTTACCACGTACCAAGTGAACATAATTGAGAAATCTCTCCAGGAATTAGATCCTTCTACGCTTAACCAAGAAAACTATACCTCGGTTCAGATACTCAGATCATCCAAGTTTGAGACAAATCATGCTCGCTGTCGGATTGAACATCTCGATGTCGGGCTAGAACCTTAGCTCATTTCTATTTTAAGTATTTTTCTTAGCATTTCCTAGATTATCTTTTTGAACTTGTTCTTTTGATGAATAATGAGCCTTTGTTTCTCTTTACTCTTTGATTGTTAATTTAGTCTTTTGTGGCTAATGATATTAAAAAACAACACAAAATTTGGAAGAAGTCAAAAGTA
>JAVXUP010003910.1:0-20000 GCA_033070095.1 Escallonia herrerae | reverse complement strand
GGAAGAAGAAGAAAGAGGGGGAAAAAATACCCTAAACTCTAACGGGATAATCCTTCCATCTTAAACTATTAATTGTGAAAACAAATGTGGGTTTATTTGAGTTAAAGTTTATGAATATGTGTGTGTAACTGTGTGTTAATGTGTTCGAGGGGTGTGTATAATGGTGAATTATGATGAATTCATGTTATATATGGTGTATATAAGGGCTTATGAAGAAAAATGGAGAAAAAATAGTGGGCTTTCAGTGGTTGTGCCTGTGTTCTAAGTGTTTGTGTGTGGGTGTGTTACGGGTGAGTTGATATGTGGGTTTTGGGTGGTTTAATGTGTGTAAGAGTGTGTTAGAATGTGTTAAAGGTTGAATTAAGGTGAATTAAGGTGGATGTGTGGAATTGGTGTGTGTTTATGCATTCAGCAGGGGAGGAAGAGAGGTAGAAGATGAAGTGTGCGTGTGTGTGTGTGTGTGTTTTAATCTAAATAGTAACCGTAAGTAACACTAAAAGTGAAAAATTAAATGAGCAGTTGGAATTCAAAATTTTAAAGATAGTTAGGGTCAGATTTAGCCAAAGTGCAAAAAAGAGACCCTAGTTATTTTTAGGAGACCAGTACTGTTGAAACCTTTCGGATTTTTCCAAGGTCGGGAAGGTGGTTAACGGACGCGATGATTTTGGAATTTTACGGTAAAATTTAAAATATCAAACTAATGTTGTTTCATGCAAAAAATTTATGGAACGTGTTGAGGACTTGTGGTTAAATTTCTCCCGCGTCTGCCCTGTCGGTGATTAATGATGTTATGTAGAGATGGGTGCATTGTTGTGGTGTAATATCGGCACTTATTGGTATTTGACATTTCTTCTATTTAAGAATTTTGTTGAGGGCTTGTGGCAAATTTCTCTCAAGTCTGCCCTGTCATTGTTTGGTGAGGATATGTAGAGATTGTTGTGTGGTGGTTATGAGATGTCGGTAATTATTGATGACCGATATTTCTCTTATTTAAGAGCGTTGTTAAGGACTTGTGGTTAAATTTCTCCCGAGTTTGCCCTGTCAATGATGCTTATGTTGACTCTCTGTTGTTATGTTTGAAACACAGAGTGATCTTTTGACCCTGTATCTCTTGTTTGGGTTGTGCTGTTGAGGACTTAAGGTGGAATAATTTTCCCTTAGTCCGACCGTTGATGAAGCCTTGTTATTTTAGTTGTAACGTGGTTAGGGATAAAGACTCTTTGTGAGTTCCCTTCTTGATGGCAACATCCCCTTTGATTATTTGAGACTGAGATGAACCTCCCGTATAATGGGACACCGAAATGAGGAGGAAGACCTGTGAAACATGATCGCAGGCCAAAAAGGATATGTGGCGCTAGAATCGAGTCTGTCGTGTCTAGTCAAGTCTATTCTGTCGTGTCTGAGTTTGTATTGCATTTGATTTTATTTTGACGTTAATGATTTTAATGACTTGTATTTCCTTGATGTTTACTTTGGCAATTCTTGTTTTAGTGCTCACTTGCATAGTCAGTCAGTCAGTCGGTCTTGTCCATGAGGGGGTAACAATAATGCTATTATGTTGGGCCTTGAAGCCACTCAGTCTGATGAAAGAAAAATATCGTTTGACAAATTAGGTTGATGCCGAAATTTATTGCAACTTTTGATTCATTGTTATCGTTGAGATAATTGTTACTCTTCCGAGACATTTGAATTACTTGTACGCAATACTCCTCGTGTGTCTTTACTAAGCGATTTGCTCTCATTCCTTATGTTGTGTTGTGCAGGTTATAAGATTGACTAAGGACAACCCTAGGAAGAGAAAGGAAGCAAACGCTAGAAAAGATGAGTGGGGTGCTAAGTTGAGCGAGGTGAGACAAGTTAGAAAAGGTAAGGTAAAGGTTGAACTACGGGATATATCAACAGGAGCTACACGACTACAGTTGTGTATTATGTGGTAGTGTTTACGTTGCTTAAGAACTTGAAAGTCTTCCACTGTTGTATGATGTATATTCATAAGATAAATTTTGTAAGGACGCATATTGGAGCGTCAATTAATAACTAATGATGTATGAAGGTGTAGTTACTCTGTATTCTGCATAGGGTTTTGAATGTGATTATGTTCGATAACTCAACCCGATGATGTCACCAAGGTTGAGGGTGTCGCGGTAGAAACAAATCATCCTTATAACGCCTCCCTTAGAACAAATTCCCAGGTCAATAAAGAAGACAACAATCACAACATCAACAAGAAGCTCAATGCTTGACATGCAATAAAAATAAGCATCACCATGAATTCAAATAACCGATATCAATTAGGGTTTCAATAACAATTAAACATGCTGATATAAATTTATCACTCAAAATTCAAGAGTAGCCACAAACTAATAGCAAAAATAAATACAAATAGTTATCGAATTTAGGCGCAACAATTCAGAAGAAAGAATGCAAACAATTATCGAATTTGCTTAGCATGCAATAATAGGAGAGTATCGATAAGATTTCCAAATAACCGATTCAGGTTCAATGTTGGGGTTTCCTTGGCAATAACATGCTGATACCAATGCATACTTACAAACACAAGTTATCGAATTAGTGTTCGAATGGAAATCCTTACCCAGGGTTCAGATAAAAATCCTTACCTGAATACGAACCTAAATTATCCTAACCGAGAAGTCTTTTGCTTAAGCCTAAATGGAACAATCAAATGATCAGAATATAATCTACAACACGATATTATAAGCTCAACACTGACTCACGCATACTTCAAGAATGATCCCCCCTCACCGGATATATAAAATTATCAAAATACCTTTTATGTATAAAATTACCAAACGCACCCATTTCATACTTAAATCACATAACAGCCTTCCAGAAAATAAAATCATTAAAATATCCCTACCGTATGTGAATCCACCCAAAAGTACCGTTTATAGGTAAAATTATCAAAATACTCCCGTACCTGAAAAATCTAAAAAAATACTTTAAAATATCTTGTTAAGCATCCTGAAGTCATTTTTGGGCTAAAAAAGTGTTTCAGGGAATTTTCGCTCAAAAATCTTGAAACTAGTGTCTGGATCAAGTGCTCAGAAGCCGATTCTACTAAAAATTACTATCGACCTCGGAATGGTAAGAAATTTTAGATACTGAGACATCTCAGTAAAATAAGGTTCCCCTAAAATTTCATATCAAAATAATTTGATTTATAATAAACAATTTGATTTATAATAAATAAATCAAGAACCCCTTTTCATCGGTATCCTAAGTTAGCGTCCTTTGCGAACACATAAAAATCTCAAAAAATTATACCTTGTACGTCTCGTAAAAATAACTGGAATTACTCTTTTGAACTTTGTCAAAATATGCTTGGAAATAGCCTTTAACAATCGTTTAGTAAACAGTTGTAATGGTAAAGGGTTTTAGCTATGCGATCGAGCGCTATCGACCAACAATGCTAAAAATAGCAAATAACATTAAAAACTCTTGAAACTTTAGACAACACACTATCTTAGCTACATAAGATTATTGTAGAAGTTTTAGAATTTAGTAACTTAAATTACTATTTTAAGTTACACCAAAACCCCTTGTTTGGATAAAATCATTTAGCATGCTTCACAAAAATAGAAAAATCTCAGAAAGTTCCAGATTGTAGGTCTCGTACAAATAATGGGAGTCACGGTTTTGAACTTTTTCCAAATAAATTTGTTAAAAATGTTTTAAAAATTGGGAAAGAAACTGGTAAACTAAACTACTTTTAGCGATACTTTTGAGTTCAAAGTTTAAACCCAGCTATCCCCTCTCTCTCTCTGCGCCAGCTCCTTCTTCCTCACCAAAACCCAACAGTTCATCCCTTCTCAAATACACACACCTCTCACCCCACTCACTCCCTACATTAACACGCACTTACACATATTTATACGTAATTTACACTTATATACACTCCCAGACTCATGCACACGGCCATAGGAGTACACTCTCACACCTACTGCACAAACACATGCACACACTAAACATATAGTGAAACACACACACACACACACACACACATTAAACCCACAACACACCCACTAATTTATACACAAAAATTTGGTAAAAAAAACTTATCTAATGGCTGCCCCCCCCCCCCCTCTCTAGCAACTGCCTCCTCTCTATTTCTCCATCTTTCTCCTTTCCTTCCTTTCTTTCATTTCATTTCCTCTTCTTCTTTTCATTTCCTTCTTTTCCTTTCTTTCTTCCTCTTCTCTTTTCTTCCCATTTTCTTCTCTATTTCTCTCTTCTACCCGAAGTCTCCCTGTCTTGGTTATCTTTTCTATCAATGGCTTAGTCACCTCTTATAAGCAAGAGGTGGCAACCAAGCCTAAGACACAGCCACGCATGCACGTGCACTAAATTTTAAAATTTGCAAACTTAACCCCAAACTTTGTATAATTACATTCAACCCCGAAAAGTTTCTTAAATATTTTTTTTAACACTAATCCTAGATATCACTAAAAAAATGCATAACATCACTCATTTCCTTATTTTCATCACTAAAAATATAATTTACCTTTTTGCTCCCAACACTTTTCATAATTACATAATGACCCCAAAACTTTACAAAATTACATTTTGACCCCAATACTATTTTTAGCTTTCATACTCTACTAATTCCAAGAAACGCTCAAAATTATCACCCTTTTATTTTTTGAACAACAAATAATTATTTTAAACAGCTCGAAAAAGCACAGGGTGTTACATGTAGAGTCAACCCTTCTTACATTTTGGTCTAGGGGCTCCATATGAGTTCCTCCTCACGACAGTCGTGATAGAGTCTGTCATTTTCTAGTTTGTTGCATAGTCAGTGTCGTCTATATGCATTTCATCTAGGGGTTCCCTAGGAGTCCCCCTCACGACAGTCGTGATAGAGTCTGTCATTTTCTAGTTCATTGTATAGTCAATGTCATCTACATGCATTTTGTCTAGGGGCTCCTTGCGACTCCCTTTTTATGACAGTCGAGATAGTTTTATCATTCTCCAGTTCATTACATAGTTAGCATTTGTCTATATGCATTCTTCTCCAGGGGCTCAATTCGATTCCCCTATCCCGACACTCAAGATATGTGTCTTTGTCTTGTCTAAGTCTAGACTATAAAATTCTATCTCCAACCCTTAGTCTTTAAGAATAAAATTTAAAAAACAACATATAATAAAAAATTTAAAAATAAAAATAAAATATGATTCTTGTTGTGAATTTTTAGTCATTCTCCTGTCTTTTCTTTTTTCAGGTCCAGTTTTGATTTCGAGGGTATTTGACCCTCTCTTCAGGCCGTCTAACTTCAAACTACATTTGGCTTGATCCCTTCCAAATGAGGGTATGTAGGCAAGCTCGGTAGGGAGCAGCCATTTTCCAGTCCAAGTCTGTATCAGAGGGTATGTGACCCTCAATTCAGGTCAGTACGTATAGGTCACGTACATTCTCCATTTTCCCAGTTTGAATCTAGTCGAAGAGTATTATACCCTCAGTCTAAGTTAGTACCTGAAAGTCTCGTATAATCTTTTCCGCAGTCCCAGTCTAAGTCCACTGTTGGAGGATAGAAACCCTCAGTCTAGGTCAATATGTGGATCGCATACGTTCTTATTCCAGTTTTATTCCCAGTCCAGTTGGCGTATTCACAGAAATTCCTTTGCGCCCTCTCTATAGATACCTTTCCCTTGGTGTCAAAGAAACCAATTGCTTCTAAATGTTGTCAGCTTCGATTTCGCACATGAGTCTTTTTAGTGTGTGCCTAAACGTCCATCCGCTTTTACTTGTTGTTGGCTCTGACTTCTACACATGAAGCATCCAATAGCCACCAAGCATTATCAGATCCAATTTTCACCCTTAAGTATTTTTCGTGTGTATAAATGACCATCCATTTTTATGCTTTATTGGTTCCGACAATGAACGAAACCTCTTTTCTGGACTGCATTAGTCTGATACCTTTCCAGGGATGCGAAGGAAGCCTTGCAAGCGTCTTGTGTCACGGTCCTCCAGTCTGTTAAAAGCCTCATGGTCATTTTTGTGTTTCATTTGTTTGCCTACGCACGAGCTCCCTCTCCGAGGAGCTCAATAGGCAACCCATTTTTATAGTTATTGTTAATTAAATAAATATTGGGCTTTATGATTAATTACTATTGAATTTAGGCCTAAAATATGACTTAATTAATTAATTTAATCCGGTCTAGTCTAATTGTTCAGTTGTCAAATCCACTAGTCTTGTCTAGACCAAAAGTCCAACCAGTATAATGGTCCAATTTGTAATTGGTCCAGCCCAGTCCAATTATGTCCAGTCGAGTCCAGTGTCTAGATTTTATTTTAGTTTATATGGATAATTCAGGAAAATAATCTGTGAAATATCCCTGATGCGAAAATTAAATCCATGATTTATATGGTAAGAGATGATAAATCCCGAATCTGGCACATCCAATCTGCAAAATCAGAGATAATTACCAAAATTAGTGTCAGATAATGTGTCCGAAGTTCGAGAAAAAATATTTCTAAATTATGTGATGAACCAGCCAGTTTTCAACTAACTGATCGGTTAATTGACTTTTGTCAATCTACGATTTTATCTAATATTCTCACTTATCTCTAGCCTTGTAGTCTAGCATAGCCAATCTTATCAGATTTTTCATCCCAGAGCTCTATAAATAAAACCTCGGGCCTTCATGTCATGTGTTCAGAAGCTTATTCTCTTTAGAAGTTATGTACAATTTTCCTGTGAAGTGATTCCCAAACTCTCGAGAATTTTAGCCATCCGTACTCACTTTAAAAAGTTCTCAGTCTTTGCATTATGGATCATTCAGAGTGTACCAGTCTTCCAAATAGGCTACGTCCATAGGTAATTTTAATAGTTTTCTAGTTAAGAAAATAACATAGAATTGTCTCACATTCCCGTAGTCGCATTTCTATTATAAAGTCAAAAAGAGTCTTTTACATTTATGTCTAAGTTTAGGATCGAAATGTAGATTACTTCTAGTAGGACCGCAGTTGAGCTATGGCAGTTTTGATTCTAGTTAGTCCGACTAATAACGTAGGCAATTCGACTCCTGATGTTGAGTTTAAGCCAAAAAAAACGTAAAAAAATAAATTTAAGGTTAGTTTTATTATATTCTGCATGTTACATGCTTTAAAAACCAAAACTCAATAAAAATAAAGTAGAGACAGAAAGAACGTGCCAGGTGCCTAACACCTTCCGACTGCATAACTTACTCCCTGAACCCATCTCCCGATTTTCGATAGACTACTCGTCATTTTGGACACTTTAGAGTCATTTTAGGATTTTTATAATTTTTCTTATTTTGTTAAATAAAAAAAGATGGCGACTTCACAAAATCCTTTCCGGTGATTTGTTCAAGGCGGTTTAGCTACGGTAATGACAATTGGTCGTCTATAGGAATATGGAAAAAAGTGTATCTAGAAGTTGGACCCAATAGTAACGACGATTGGTCTTCTAGACACACAAAAGGCTTGTGACTAAGAGTCGGAGCCAATTGTAACTACGATTAGTCTCTTAGCCATAAGAACATACCACTAGAAGTTGGAGCCAATGGTAATGACAATTGGTCATCTAGGATTATATACATAAGCATATCTAGAAGTTGGAGTCAATAATAACGACGATTGGTCATCTAAATACATCGAAGGCTTATCACTAAAAGCCAGAGCCAATAGTAATGTTGATTGGTCACTTAGCCATAAGAACATACCCTAGATGTCGGGGCCAATAGTGATGATGATTGGTCTTCTATGGATACAAAAAAGTGTAACTTGAGCTGGACTAGGGCCAAAAAACTCATCGTCTTAATAGCTGGAGGATTGGTAGCTTAGGCAAATGAGGAGAAAAGAGTATCTAGAATCCGGAGCCAATAGTAACGACAATTAGTCGTCTAGAAACAACAAAGGTTTATGACTAAGAGCCAGAACCAATAGTAACGACGATTGGTGGTTTAGCCATAAGGTGCTAGAAGCCAAAGTCAATGGTAACGACAATTGGTCATTGAGTGATGCTAAAAACGAGGGCTAGAACTGGAGCTGGAGCTAGAACGGTATTGAGGCTTGTACACTGTATCTTCGTACCAGCTAGAATTGAGGGTTTTTACCCTCGAGCATAGATCTGGATTGAGACTAGGATTGGAAAATGGTTGGAAGAAGGATAGAGGAAGGTACACAGTATCTTCGTGCCAACCTGAATTAAGGGTTAATACCTTTAGAGTTAAAACTAGTCTAAATGATGAAGAATGTATGTCACTTCTACGCACTGACTTGAATTGAGAGTTTACACCCTCAAACATAGATGTGGACCAGAAAATATGGTGCATGACTCCCCCGTACTACCAAATCTAGGCTACACCCTATGAACCTTGCCTACATACCCTCATTCGGAAGCGATCAAGCCAAATGTAGTTCGAACTGGATCTGGAGAGAAGATTATACGTGAAGGCTAGAGAGATTTTTTGACTCTATCCTAGAGTCAAGAAGGATAGGAGCGTGACTAAAAATCGCAGCAAAAGCTAAAAAAAATTATTTTTTATTTATTTTCATTTCAACTTCTTGTTCATATATATATATATATATATATATATATATATATATATATATATATATATATATATATATATATATATATATATATAGCACTTTTGAAGACTAAAGTCAAAAAGTAGACTCTTAAGACATAGACTTAGACGAGACAAAGACACTGACCCTGACTGTTGCGATAGGGGAATCACATGGAGCCCCCGGACATAATGCATCCAGAAGGAACTAGTCGTGCAATGGACTAACCAAACAAGGATAGACATTATCCTCACTGTCAATAAAAAGGTAATCACAAGGAGCCCTTAGGAGAAATGCATGTAGATGAAACTAACAATGCAATGTACTGGGCGAACAAAACTGACATCATCCTGAGTGGATAGGGGAATCACTAGGAGCCTATACAAAATGTACATAGACAAAATGGTCTATGCAATGGACTGGAGAGAGACAGCCATTATCTTGATTGTCTTGAAAAGGGAATCATAGGGAGCCCCTAGATAAAATACGTATTAAATGTGCAAAGCATGCAATGACACGGGTGAACAAAAGACAGACACTATCACGACTCTCTTGAAAGGGGAATCACAGGGAGCCCCTAGAAAAAAATGCAGGCATACGAATGCTAACCATGAACCACAATACGACTCTAGTGAAAGAGGAATCACAAGGAGCCCCTAGACAAAAATGCATCCAGACGATGCTGACCACCAATAGACTTGAGGAACTAAGGAAAACATTACCACGATTGTCATGAGAAGGATACCATTGAGCCCCTAGACAAAAATGCTTATGGACAAGACTGACCATGTGCTAGGCTAGAGGAAGACAGATTCTATCATGATTGCCAAGGGAGGGAATTTTACATGGAGCCCTTGGATTGAGACAAAATGCATGCAAAGATAAATACTACCCTGACTGTCATGGAAGGAGACTCATATGAAGCCCCTAGACCAAAAATGCCGACAGTGCAGCATACAAAACAACCTAAGACTAACATTGTCTTAACTGTTAGGATAGGGGACCCACATGGAGCCCCTTGACAGATTCTATCATGATTGCCAAAGGAGGGGACTTCACATGGGACCCTTGGATTAAGACAAAATGAATGCAAAGCGAGATGCTACCTTGACTGTTATTGAAGGAGACTCACAGGAAGCCCCTAGACCAAAAATGCTGACAGTATAGCATACAAAGCCACCTAAGACAAACATTATCTTAACTGTTTGGACAGGGGACCCACATGGAGCCCCTTGACAATGCAACTAGAGCTAACCCTAGTAAAAGAAAAAGGGCAATTACACAGGAAAACCCTTAAAGACATCTATAAAGAAGAACCTCTGACGAAGATAATATCCTTGCGCACTTCGAAAGCATGTTTTACTTGGAAATTATTTGGATTGTCTAATACGATGAATCCACTATTCACTTCAAGATCTATTCGCCTTTTCAATTGTAGTTTAGTATCTAAGGAAATCATGTCCACTCTGTTGACATAGCCTACCTGTAACGCCTCGAATCCACGGCTGGGCCTGTGAACCAGGTCTGTAACCGGCCGCAGGCCCATTGAACTCTCACCAAGGGCACTGCTGCAGTAAAAACTACAACTCCAAAATAAGAACATCATTTCTAGTCTTAATACAAAACCATCATATATCAACAACTATGAAATAGTCTCTAAGGCAATAACTAGACTCGTTGAACTCCATTACGTTCTCCCTACAAATTCCAAGCCCTCGATTGTCACCATAACCTAAAATGATGAGTAAAGAATGAGCTTTAACATGCTCAATAGTAATCACTGATTCAACTAGTTTGACCATAGCATGTCAAAATAATAACTCAATTTTCAAATTAGTAACTTTTTGAGATAAAATGAGGGACTAATTAATTATTACCATGAGAAATGATTCTGTAAAAATAATAGAGTGAAGGGAAAAATCTGAGGGCATAAAAGTCATTTAGCACAACAATGTTGCCAGAAGACAGTTCCATATCCCAACACCAGTTCAAATGATATGCTTCGATCAGCGTATGCAGCCCCACTGACTTGGGTCCAGAATCCCACCCCAGGATAAACATCACTGTGGAAGTAGGGATAACCACTTACAAATGTGATGCGCATACATCAACATACATAGCCCTATTGACAAGGCCCAAAATCCAACTTTCTCTCGTTAGCTATGGGGCACATCAATCAAGTAAGCAAAAACCACCATTTTTTTATCAAAATTGTAGACACCTTATTTTTGTAATTATTATTAATGAAATACATATTGAGCTTTATTAGTTAGAGTTTATTATTAAGGTATATGCCTGATAAGATAACCTATTTAATCTACTTGGGTCCATCCAGTCCAATTCTCCAGCCAAATATCCAAGTCCATTTGTCTAGGCCAATCTACAAGTACAGTCTAGTCGAATTGTCAAGTTTAGTTGTCAAGCTTAGTCCAGCCCAATTAAGTTAGTATGATCGATGTTTAGATAGTATTTTGTCTAGAAAATTTAAAGAAATATTTTGTGATTTATTCTTGATGCAAGAGATTAAATCAATGATTGATATGATAAATTTTGAATGTGGTGCATCATATTTACAAAATCAACCGAATTTGGGTCAGATAACGTCTCGAAACTTGAAAAAAGTTATTATAAAATTATGGCATGAACCGGTCAATTTTCGACAAATGGGCCGGTTAGTTGAGTCAACCTGCGGTTTTATCAAATATTCTAACATATCTCTAAATCATAGATTGACATAGCCATACTTATCAGTTCTGATGCCCTAGAATTCTATAAATAGGACCCTTGGCTTTCCTTTTTAGGGGTCTAAGTTTCAATTCAACTTTTTCTCACAAGAGCTTTTGTACCATTTATTTATGAAGTCGTATATCATCTCTCCCAAGGATTTAGCCCCTCATACTCACTTAAAAGTTATCAAGTGTCTTGCATCGTGGATCCTTGGGAGAGCATTCCCGAGTCTTCTGGACAAGCAAATTTGGGAGGTAAATTTTAGTAGCATTATACTCTAATTCATTAGTCTAAAATTTTCTCATTTCCCGTGATCATATTTTATTCCGAAAATCCTAAAAAAAAGTCTTTTCATTTCTTAATCAAAGTCTAAGACCAAAGTGTAGGTCGCCTCCCCTAGGACCAGAGTCAAACTATGATGGTTTTGTTATGGTTTGTCCGACCAGATATGTTGGTCACTCGACCCCTTTGTCGAGTTCAAGCCAATAATCTAGAAATAAACTTAGGGTTAGTTTTATTGCATGCTTTCATATTATGTGTTTATAGAGCAAAACTTAATAGAAATAGAGTAGATACCAAAAGGGTATGGTGGGTGCCTAACACCTTCCTGCCGTATAACTTAGTTCCCTAACCCATTTCTCTATTTTTTATGGATCAATTGTCCTTTGAATAGATGGCAACACATAAAATCTTCCCCTCCAAATGGATTTTTGTAAGGCAGTTTGATATAGTGGCGACTCCGTTGGGGACTAAAAGCTAAGAGGACTAAAGTTGAAAATTTTTGGTTGCCTTTTAGCCTTTCTTCTATTTTCTGGTGTTGTATAATATGTACAATGTGCTAACTGTGGTACTTGAGCTTTTATTTTTATGTCTCATACACGCGCATGTCTATACCTAACCCACCCACTCAAGGGCAATAGTTGAAACCCTTGAACTTCCAGGTTATGAGGCGAACTTTTGATTGTATCCTTAGTTCTAAGGCCTTGAACAAAATGGACCTCCTGGTTTCTTGGTATATCAAAGGCTTGTCCACATACTGGTGTCGCCCATTATTAACTACCTGAGTTACGGGAGGGAGGTAACTGGCACAATCCAAGCTGGAGGAATGGCCTTACATCGACGCTGAGAGAAAAACCACCTGAACCATTCAATTTTCCTACCCATTTTTAGGAAAATACATGTTTTTTACTATAGCATATTGGCAGGGAAACCAGTCAGTATTCTATAAACTAACTGGTAATCTTGGAGAAAAGGGAAGACTCTGACTAACCGGTCAGTTTTTGCGCTCTTAACCAAACGATTAGTTAGTAAGTGAATTACTTGAAAAAATCAAAACTAGCTGGCTTATACCAAACCCTAACTGTACTGACCAACCGGCCTGTTCATGCACCCAAATGACCAAACGGTTATTCAGAACCTTTCCTGCCCCAAAATTCCACTTGAAATAAAACCCTAACCTACTGACCAACTCCCCGACTCATCCACCCAGATGACAGGACAGTTAGTCAGATCCTATCTACCCTAAAATTCCACCAAAAACAAAACCCTAACCCTACTAACCAACCAGGCGCTTCATCTACTTGGATGAATGGACAATTAGTCAGATCCTCTCTACCCCAAAATTCCAACAAAAGCAAAACCCTAACCCCACCGACTAAACGGCTAATTCATCCACCAGGATGACGAGACAGTTAGTTAGATCCTCTCTACCCCAAAATTCCACCGAAAACAAAACTCTAACTTCAATGACCAACTGGCCGGGTTATCTACCTAAATAACTGGACAACCAATCAGACCCTGCCCGTGTCAAAATACTATCCAAGAAAATACCTAACCCAATTAACCACTGGCTAGTTCTTCATCCTGAGTAACTAGACAGTTAGTTAATCCAATTTCCCTACCTTCAAAAATCCAAAAAAGACCCAGTTAGCAAGAAAAACCTCCCCTTCCCATGGGATATAAACCCACCAGTTTGATCTATGTGGTCTATATGATTAAATTTTTTTTAAAAAAATCATGACTCATCCGGAAAGCTTACCTAAACCTCAATGGCCGAAAATACACACAGATGGCAGACTTGGTCTGTATCACCAGTAAGTTGTAGAATGATTTTCAGACTGCTCTCACAGCCCTTTCAAATCAGTAATCCCGAACAACCAAGGAAATAGACCACCTTGAGAAGAAGGATAGAAAATAACAAGAGGATGAAGTTGGGATGTTAAAAAGGGAGGACAAGAAGAAAGGTACTGACTTTGACTGGTAATCTGAATCTAATGATAAAATAGTGAAGCATGTTGTCCCCAGAATGAAAAGATAAACTGGCAGTGCTTGATTCCCAAGTTGACCATATGAGAAGAGCCGATGACCCATTAGACCTCAACACGTTGACCATAAACCCCGAGGACAAGTTGTCCCCTAAGTTTTTGATGCCAGAAATGGGCAAGTTTGATAAAACCATAGATCTCAAGATTCACATCAAGATGTACATGCGTGCACTCTCACCTTATGGAGTCAATCAAGATCAGTTGATACGGCTTTACCCTTGTATTCTCACTTGAGTTGCCTCTTGTTTGTTCTTTACTTTGGACGAAGCCCGAGTCCGAACTTAGGAAGATGGTATGAGAGAGTTTGTAAACTAGTACTAGTACAATGATAATTTGGACATTACCCTAAGAGACCTGGAAAGTTCCAAGCAGGGATTGAGAGAATCAGTGTTTGCCTTTATCATGAGATGGAGAAACAAGGCTGCTCATATGGTGAACCGCGCTACAGAAGAAGAACAAGTGACTACAGTGAGAAATAATTTGCTTTCCGTCCACCACGAATACATCTTTGGTCACTACCACACCTCATTTAAGGCATTAATGGGATCCCTAATACAAATCAAGGACACCATCAATAAAGGGGCCATATCTTGTGAGTTGAAGCCAAGGGTGTATCGAGCAGGTCTAAGGAATTCTAATGCACAACCAAAGTGCATTACTGCCAATAATGTTAACAATGTGCAAGCACCCCAGATAGTATCATGGGAGGTCACTGTAGAGCATATGAAGAAGTTCACTCCGCTAAATGCACCATTGCCCAAAGTATTTGAAAAGTTGTTGAGGAGGGGCATGATATCCAAGCTGCCACCTACCTCATACCAGTAATGATACAAGAAGGATACAACATTTAGGCTTTTTGTGCTTATCACCAAGAGAAGGGACACTCCACAAGAGATGCATGATCTCAGACATGCCATATTGGATCTTATTGACAAAGGTAAAGTTTTTCCTCCCGCCAAGCCTGCTGTCCAGAAAGAACTCTTACCACCTCGCAGAGTTAACCTTATCGATGATAGTCGACCATTGATGGATCCAACCTCCTTTATCACTCCAACAAGTTAGTATGTTTAGCTAGTTTCAGTCTGTGATTCTCTGCCAGTGTTTTGTGATGTTATCACATGGAAAAAGTTAATGGAAGGCAAGGCTTTCACTGTCGAGAAAAAGTACGATGAAGAGAAGGGCTTTATATCCAGGCCCTATGCAGAGGTATCCTATTTGACTAGATTGGCCGAGTTAACCAAACCATTCCCTAACCAGCCACATCCGACCTACTATTTAGAATTCAAGATCCCCCCGAGATGATGAGGTATTGAGGCGGTTAAAGAAGACCTAGGCAAACATCTCTATTTTAGGATTGCTATTTGGTTTCTATTCCCACCGACAAGCCTTGATCAAACTACTCAGCAAGGCCCAGATAACCATTTAAACCTAGCACGAAGACTTATCCCAAGTACTAGGGGCTATCTACTATGGGAATGTCCTTATTTTTTTCAAATTAGATTTGCCCAAGTTAGGACCTTGCCATAATGACCTATCCTAAGTGCTAGGGCTATTATGGGAATGTCCTCATTTTTTTTCAAATCAGATTTGCCCAAGTTAGGACCTTGCCATAATGACCCGCTCCATATCATCTTGCCAGTGCTTGATAAGAGGGTTCCTTTAATCCATAAATGGCATGGATGCTGGTGAATGCACTGCTAACTTAGGCACTTGCCAAACCATTTGATTGTCGATGACATTGAGTGCTCTACAACAGAGGGCTTTAGGTTGGCCAGAGATTGAGTAGAAAAGCTAGACACCCATTTACATGTTTTAATCTAGCTGATCCAGCCCGATCCACTTATTATTTTCATAGGTTTTATTTCCCTTTTATTCTATTTCAGCCCAGTCTAGTCCTCTGCAATTAGTTTATGTGTGTTGGGCATAACCTAGGTCAAAGTCCAATAATGTAGGCTTTTTACGTCCATTTTGATGATAGGTAGGATTTTCACGTCATTTTTATGATAGGTAGGCTTTTCCATCCAAAATAAGGGCTTTAAAGAAAAGAAAATTTTTACCGACTAGTGCACCTCTAACCATCCAGTAGAGGATAACTGTGTCTTTGATTATTTTCTCTAGTGGCGGGTAAGGTTGCATCTTCTTTTTTATGTGCAGCTTTTTGGCAGCCCTAGGCCTCCAGGCTTCTATATAAACAGCCTACAGACACCTTTCAAACATATTCAAAAGTCCCCTAGAGGTTGGTATTGTTCTATGACGTTTTTCGCTAGAGAAAGATTTTATATTGCAATTCTTTCCCAGAATACACATACTCATACACTTGTTCTTGCAACTTTCTTGCATTGCGGATACATCCAAACCAGCAGCCAGGAAATACAATTTCAAAAGTATATTTTTCTACCTTTTATAGTTAAGAGTAAAATACATCTTTTCCATGCGATCAAACTGAGGTCACTATGTAAAACAAGTTTTCTTGTACTAAGTTCAATAGAATTTAGTTACATGACTATTTCCTAAAACAGCATGGCAAAGTTTAGGTCATTTTCCCTAGTGTCAGCACTAAGAGGCTTCGAATCCAAATTAGTCTGATCGGTTATGGAGGCTACTCAGCTCTAGTTGTTGTGTTCATCGAATAATTATGTAAATGAGGGTTTGTTCTTGATTTTTTAAGAAAAAACACTGAACAAATAATAAAACAAATAAAGACCTATTTAGGGTGTGACGAGGTGCCTAACATTTGTCAAGTAAATACTCAACGAGTCCGAATCTAAGGGATTTCATGGTAGATGGTTTAAATGGAGATTAAGGCCACATTTGACGCAGATTTTTTTTTCAATTTTTTTTTCAGTTTTGGAAACTGGAAAAAAAAGTGCGTTTGGTAACTATTTTTTTTTCCTTCTCCAATTTAAAAAACCAGTTTTAAAACTGCAGAGTAAAAAAAAAAACTCCAGAAACTGGTTTTTTTTTTCACTTTTGGTTTTTTTTTTGGAGACCACCACCGGCAGCCACCTCCGGCCGCCGACAGCCACCGGCGACTGTCGGCGCCACCTCCGGCAGCCACCAGCCACCGCCGGCCACCACCACCGTCGACCACCGCTACGCCCCACCACCACCACCGCCACGCCCCACCACCGCCACCGCAAACCACCCAAAAAAAATTCAAAATAAAAGAGTTACAAAACACCAAAAAAAAAACTCAAAAAAAAAAAAAGGTTATCAAACACCCACTTATTTTTGTAAAAAAAAAAAAATTAAGCTGCTCTTTAAAAACTGAAAACCAAAAAAAAAATTTGTCAAACGAACCCTAAGAGTAAATGTAGGTTTTTATTGGTTTCCATGTTAATTATATTTAATTAATCCCAAAAATAAGCCACGGACTTGAAGTAATCAAAACTTTCAGATGCATGTCACCAAAAGCAATCCTGATTTTTCATATGCACTATAGACTTACCAAGTGTACCATTTGGTAGAGAGGTGCACAAGTTGGCATTATTTGCTGACACTTTTTTTCAACTCTGTTAAAGTCAACATATACATGTGATAGCACAAAGGTCAGGAGTTTGGTATCAGGATCAGACAAGAAAGTTGACACGAATCCTAATGGTTGAATTAAACTAGTATAGTGAAACCGTCTGCATGCTCAATGCCGTGCGAAAAGACCACAAGGAAAGATTTGGCAGCCAAACGGAGACATATTATTAATGGAAGAGTTAGAACTCCTCAACTAGGGAGAAGTCCAGCGCAAAAATTAAGCCCCATCAGAAAAGAAAGAAGCAGAATGGCAATACGAATCAAATGAGGATTTCAAGGCCGAAATGCCCGAAAAGTGGAAGGAAAAGCTAAAGAGTCACAAATGCACTGAGGAAAGCCAAAAGTTGACAAGTCCAATGGAACTTCGGCCCCAAGAACCACATAGGTATATACACATGTGCGTTAACTATTGCAACAGACCTTAGAAGGAGTATCTCAATGTTTCCTCACCCTTGAGGAATCACGAGTTCGGCCATGGAGTTATAGTCCAAGAGTTTGCGCGTTGGAACCAATACAATGTGGACCTTAACATTATTCTTCGATACTTAAAGAAAAAAAAATAAGAGCTTAAGTTTAGTGTTGCCTTTATGATGTTGCGGAGAAACAATGCTGCAGAGATGGTCAATCACTCTTCTGGAGATGAACAAGTCAATATGGTGCAGAATAAACTTCTCTTAATTTACCATAAGTAAACGTATGGTCACCATCACACTACATTCAAAGCATTGATGGGTTTCTTACTAATATCAAGGACTTCATTGATAAGGGAGCGACAGCTGAAGATAGGAAATCTGGAGGTTGTAAGGATTTTCTATAGAATATCCCACTCCATAGTCGAAGATGGCAGCCACTAGCAACATGAACGCAGTAGATCCCAAGGGGTAGTCTTGTACGAGGCAACATGCCAAGAGGATGTTCAGTAATCTTAATGCTTCATTGATCAAGGTGTTTAAAACGATGCTTCAGAGAGGTATGATTACATAGGTAGGGCCGACACCTATGCCGATCATTATACCCAAGGAGTATGACGTACATGCCCGTTTGTGAGTACCACCAGGAGTCTGGACATAGTAAGCAAAGATGCATGACAACGGAGCATTCTATCCAGGAGCTCATTTCCTCTAGCCATGCTGAATGTGAAAAAGGAACCCATGCCCCTGGACCAAGTGAACCTGATCAAGACATCTCCATCCCCGCTAGATTCTTTTTCACGATCATAGTTGTGGCAAGACATGGTGAATTGTAGTATGGATGTGATCAATGCACAAGGACAGAAGTGTAACATTATCTCTTGGGCAGAGTTGATAGGAGATTTGGCTTATGTAAAAGATGTTTGGTCAAGACCATTGAGATAACTTTGTAAAGGACATTACCCAAATTAATCGACCGCTCATCCAGATGATTTTATTTTTCTGAAAATAAGAACAATAAAAGCTTTATTAATCTCCCTACCATGTAGAATGAAGATAAGACAAATTTTACTTCTCTCCCTACCCCCACAACTTCTTTTCTCACACAGGGCCCCGCGTCTTCGCCGCCACCGCTAGCTTCTGTCGACAGGGTGGCGTTAGACCTGGCAAATTTTGGCCCGTACCCGCGGGTCCACCCAGGCCCATTAAGAAATTGCGGGTACGGGCAGTCCAAAACGCTACCCGTTCAAATTGGACCCGGACCCGGACCGGACCGTTTTTTCCGGTTCGGACCGGTTCGGGTAACGGGTAACCCGATTTTACCCGGTTTTTGAGGTATATATAGTCTCCACTCCACTCAGTTCAGTCAGTTGCCCTAATTCTATAATTCACTTCACATTTTATACAGAACCGCCGTCTCTGTCTCTCGCGAGTCGCGTCTCACCGCACTGCCCCTTTCCCTCCTCTGCAGACCACCGCCATCGACGGCAGTGAGGAGGCGTGGAAGGACCAGTCTCGGTATCTCAAGGCTCAAGCTCACGACTGACGGGCGGCAGTCTCAGTCCCATCTTCACAGATCGACGACCGGCGACGCCAATCTTCCCCGATCTACCGAATCGTCACAGATCGACCATCGTTGCCGATCTTTTGTCTCTCGCGAGTCGCGTCTCACCGCACTGCCCCTTTCCCTCCTCTGCAGACCACCGCCATCGACGGCAGTGAGGAGGCGTGGACCACAGGTGACAGGACGGCAGGACCAGTCTCGGTCTCTCAAGGCTCAAGCTCACGAGTCACGACTGACGGGCGGCAGTCTCAGTCCCATCTTCACAGATCGACGACAGGCGACGCCAATCTTCTCTGATCTACCGAATCGTCACAGATCGACCATCATTGCCGATCTTCTCACAAATAGGCAACCAGTCACCGCTCACCGGCATCCTTAAGTCTTTGCGCCGACAGCCGCAAGCAGCTCCGTCACCACCGGCGTTCACCACTGTCCGACGTGTTCATCACGGATTTCTTCGAGCAAGGTTAGTCACTCCTTAAACTCCTCTTTTTTATGAACACCGACCATGAATTTCTTCTGTTAGATTGAATTTTTGGGATTGTTAAAATTAAAATTGCTGAAATTCTGAAAATCGTTGTACCTTTGCATGATTAAATCACTGAAATAGACTACTGTGACTGTGTTGGATTCGGGATTCCTATGAAAATCGTGGATTTGTGGATTGTTGATTGTATGATGAAAACACTGAACTAAATACTGAAAATCTGAAAATGATGTGTGAACTATGATTCTATGAAGAATATGTGAACTAAACACTGAATATGTGAACAAGATTGACTGATTCACTAAAATAGACCACTGCACTGATAATAGGAAACACTGAAATAAAATAAATCACTGAAAAAGTTCTTGTTTCTTGCTGTTGCTGTTGTAGGATCGATGGAATCTGT